>JBAMYA010083864.1:0-22864 GCA_037176975.1 Arrhamphus sclerolepis | reverse complement strand
TAATCATAATATTAAAATAATAATAGTACTTGACTGAATGTCAAAATGACTCAGTGGTATATTATTGCAGGCTGATTATTATTATTTTTTTAATTAAGTCCAAAACAGACAGATAAGAAAACAGAATCACAGACGAAACACATTGTTTTCTGATCAGCGTGACCGCTGACTGAAGAGATGAGGCACCAGGCTTAACTAAGCCTGGATGTTAGCCATGTCTGGGGCAGGCTAGCTGCACAGAATATGTCACCATGGTAACTTATGTGCTACTGCTTTTATGAAACTGAATCGAGGCTTAATTCAGGATATCTGGAAAATCCCAGTTTAATCAGTTATCCTTCTTTTGTGAAACAGCCCTCTGTTCAATGGATTAGCATAACAATGCTGCTAATCACTTTAGCATTAACGGCTGAATTGGCATATCAACGCATTGATGTAACTATTGATACATCTTGTGGCTTTTGGTTAAGTTTATTGCATTATTTTGTCACTAACTGTTCCCTGAGGTATTTATTTTCCTTACAAACTGATCTATTTTGTGTTATGAATTTCAGTTTCACTCAATGTTTTAAAGCCACAATGTTAAACTGCAATGAGACTGCAATAACAGAGCAAGACACTCAGATCCTGGCTTGTGAAAACGTGTTTAGCTTGCTGTTTATCTATGTTAACATACACTGAGTATCTAACACATAGTGATAACATTATAGATGTCATGTTTCCTATAAATGACCTCAAAACTTCCAATTCTTGTATTCACTAATGAGATTCAGAATATGAAACTGACAGTATGACGAACCCCAACAAAGTTTACAACTGGAAGTTTCTGTTTGGTAAATACTGTTCTTATCATCTGTGACTCCAGTTTATTTTGCTTTAACTCCACAGTTTCCAACAGTCGAAGCTGTCTTGGTACATGATAATCAGTGAAACTGATCACTGTGCTGTTTTCGTACGAGCATATGGGACAGACATGGAAGCCTGAGCTTCCAGAACTGTGGATACTATCCCCAAGGTGACTGCAATAAAATGCAGATTCACCAGTCTCCAACACAACACAAAGGGTGTGTTTCCACAAGCCGTAAAACTGCGAACATTGGAGTTCAGTTTTTTTTTTCTAGCAAACCAAAAGAGGAATATTACGTTTGCTTTTCTGCAGGAACTGACATGGCAGGAGTTACTGTTACTGTTTTAGCATAATTCATCTAAATCTAGAAGATTGGGTTTAAATCCTCAACACGTGTAAATAAATCCAGGACAAGGACCTCCCAGAGATCCTTCAGAGGTTGGGAGAGTTTTACCAACATTTTTGAAAGGACACTTTAAATCTCTGGCTTCAATATCACTTTCTATTCAGACACAATGAGTTGAATATTTGTTATTAGATTTATTTAAAATATATGTTTTTAATTAATTTCACTGCATAAAGTTTTAAACTAACTTCATTTGTTTTTTTTTATAAGAACAAAACTTTTGTTCTTGTTCAGTGTTTAACCCTTCAGTTGCCCTTCTGTTTGTTTGCAGAATACATTTGCTGGAAAACAACATCAAAAAACAATCTTCTATATTCTCAGTGCTACTGTTTTTATTATTAATAGCACAGTCTGAGATATGCAGCTAATTAGCAACAACTCTCATTATCATGTACTGTTATTTTTGTTCAGGGAACGCAAAGTAGATTAAACTCCTACTTAGCATGTCTGTGGCAAAAAATAAAGTAAAATAAATGGCTACTTGCTGTTTGCATTCCCCTAAATACCATAAAGTTAATATGTTTCCATTTTCACCAACATGATTTTTCTAAAATTTGCATCATACTGGGTCAAAAAAAAACAACTTTTTTTTTTTAATTCTCAACTTTAACCATTGAAATTAAATACATTTGCTCTGCTGCTTTCCTGGAAAAAACACGTTTCATCCGTAGCTAGCTGTCTTTCACTAACAATCAAACGCACGCCTTTGGAAACATCTGGAGGACAATGAAGCGAAATGCTTATTAAGAAGTAGAATCAACCCCACCAGGGAGGTATTCCACAAACATGGCTAAAGAAAACCAGGCTGTGTCGGGAAAGCCTCGCTTGGATCCAGTGTCATCTCCAAATTAAGCCTCAAGTCGTTCCACTAACGTGTTTCAGCTGCACTCGAGGCTAATCCAAGCGAGGCTTACGTAGCCTGGCTATGTGCGGGTGCCTTAGGAACGTAGGAAGCCCTGACGAATGGATGGCAGAAAAAGAGAGCAAGAAAAGTGCCATCATTATCTCGACAGCTGAACAAAGAGTGCTGATGGAGTTGTATGAAGATTTTAAAAGTGTCACGACCAGAACCATGTAATACAGCTGCGATTAATAAAGTGAGGGTGATGGCATGGCAAACACTTGCCGAGACACCAAATGTGTAAGTTACACAAGTTTATGACCGGAGCATAGCCGAGTGGTTATGCAGGTGGACCATATATGAGGTACGGCCTCATTCAGTGGGTCACAAGTTCAAGTCCTGGCTTGTTGACAATTTCTTGCACACCTTCCCCAGTTTCCTCTTCTCCCCACTCAATAAACGCTACGAGAGACAATAATATCTTTAAAAAACATAGAATAAAAAGGTAATACAAGTTTCATACTATTGTCAATTGTTACACATTTATTTCACTGTCCTCAGGTATTTATGTTCTCCTCTTTGCGGTAAAAATTTGTTTATACATTTATATTCACAGTTGGGTGCCATGACCTAACATCATTTTGAAAATGTTAAATTATATCTATACATTTATCTTTACACTTGCTCTAACTTAAACTGCTACTGTGTTAATGCTAAATTATGAAAATAAGTATTCTTTTTACAACAATCAACTTAAAATAAACTTAACTTTGACAACAAATTGAACAAATAATACACTAACATATATATTCAAATCGTTTACTTATTATCGTATCAAATGTACCCTGTGCCTCCATCAAGGGGACTGCTAAGAAATAAATACATTTTATTCAGTCCGTTACAATTTTTGTTGGCGTTAAGTTACCTGATGCTCAACGAACAGAGTGCAGGAAGCTTTTCAAAATAAAAGCCTTGACTATCAAACAGGAAGTTACTCGTGACTGATCATAAATAAAGGACATAAGCACTACCAAAATGACAATATTGCAACTGTATTTAGGATTATTTATGCCAACAACGCTTTGTAATACGTGACGTGTCTATACATACATATATATGTATATGTGTATGTGTATATATATATATATAATCTTATATAAGCCCATGAATTATATCAGACTGAATTGTGAATGGTACCTTCATTGTCGTTTATATGACTAGTAAATAATATCCAATAATCCCAGCGCACAGCTCTTTTTTCTGGAGTTTTTGGGCGACTTCTCAGTTCAGCTGTGCTGCTTTGTCTTCTAAGGATTTCTCATCTTGATGTCCAGTTTGTCGTTTGGATTCTCCTTGAGCAGATCCCGCAGCATCTCGTTGCAGATCTTCACCATGGTGACGGTGATCCCAGTCCGTCTTTTTCTCCGTCACCTCGGAGAGCAGCAGGCTCAGTGCTGCGGGCTCAGCAGGTGGTTATCAGGCAGCCTTGTCCCCGCTTCCAAGAGAAATCTGTCCCATAGGAGACACAGAGGTGCATCATATCAGCATCTGATATGATGCTGGATTCTCAAATGCACTTGTTACATTAAAAAAATAAAAATAAAACACGATAAAATAGGCTAAAGAAAAAAAACAGGAGTTAGACTGTATGAAGTATGATAGCCTATACGACAAATATCCGATGATTAAAATGTATTAAGTTGCAATCAAGGTTCAGAAATGGAATAAAATCAAACTCTCTCCGTGGTCTATGATTGTCATTTCCAGCTGAAATACATTAGTTTGAAATTCGTCCCGAGTAACACGAAAAAGATGAGCAAATCGTGTTGGCCAGCATGAAACAATAGATTAAATAACGTGACAGTATCACGAATTCCCCTGAGACCGGGTTGAATTGTGGGTTGATGGGACTATTTACCAATTATCATATTTTGCTGCAAGTAAATCCTGAATCTTTTTTTTTACAGCTTTATTCTCCCTTCTCTTACAATTCTAGATGGTTTCTATAAAATTATCTTTCAAAAGCTTCAAAGTTACACTTTGAAAATTACAGTTTACATTTGAAACTTGCCCCCTAAATACAGTCTTAAGGTCTTAACTTTACAAGAACTCATCACTTCAGTTGAATAAGGTATCTGTTTTTTTTTTATCTTCCCAAATTTACAACTTCAATATGACAAACAAACTTATTTTTCTCGTCTCCACACAGTGATTTCCCTTCCTGTCCGTGGGATATTCAGTAGACGCGACTACCACTGCGTATTACTAGCTCATCACAATCAAACGACCTGTCTTCAGTCTTATGAAAGAACGATGAAGCACAGAGTTATGAACATCAGTTGTCATTTTTCATTCGTTTAATCTGCTAGATGGGGCCTTTCATATAGATTTCCATCTGCTTTAAATAAGTGCCATGGCTTTAAGGGAAGTTTACATGCTGATTTTTTATTTTTGCTCAATGTATGGTGGTCAACCAGCTTCCATCTGCTCTTGGAGTGACAGCCTAATGAACATTTAGAGTCTGCAGATAATACTTTCAAATTGTACTTTCCATGGTTACACCACAAATTACACCCACCAGAAGAGAGATCGTTCCTGTAATTGATCTTGTCAAGAGAGAGAGAGAGAAAGAGAGAGAAAAGAAATCGCTGAGGCTTAAGTGTCACACAGGGATTGAACATGAATTTTGGCTGCAGATGGTTTCAAACAAAGTGATGTTTTTCTTCGTCTCGCCGTCTCCTGAAAAGGATTCTTAAAAACCCGCGAGGTGTTAAAGCCAATTTATGGTTTCCGTGTTCATTTGTGCGTAAGGCCGGCGTGACGCAGGTTTTGTCATCTGCGCCGGTCTGGTTCCAGCCGCTGACAGCATTCAGTCCAAAACCTTGTGAGGACAACACAAAAAATGAAATAGAACAAAGTTGACACTTGTTTTTAGGGGAGAGTGCAGGAGAACCACGTTTATTCACACTTCTAATGCTTCATTGATGGAGGGCATCATTTACATGCAGCTGACCCAAATAGTTGAATGAACAAAACTGCTTCTGCATCAAGTCCTAAACTATCAAATTCATTGTATTTTCATGTCTGTTAACACTTTTCCAGCTCTACTTGCATAAAATAAAGCAGATAAATCAAACACAGTCATGCAAGGCAAGAAAATTCCCAGTACACTCCACCAGCCCACCCCCCTGCTGATGAAGCTTCTCTCTTTTTTTTTATTTAAGATCTGTGCAGTTAATTTAAAATTCACATTCTCTTTTTGGAGCACAGATTCAATAACCCCAGCCTCAAGGGATTCACCAATCTATGAATGATAATCACTTATAATTAGCACTCAGCTCAGTTTCCCCTTATCCTGACTCTGCAAACTCAAATCAGCCTCTCTGCTCTCTTTCCAGTCCTTTGACACCAACAATGGCATTAAATTGCCAGTCTGAAGTCACTAAACAACTCAATTAAAACTGTCGGACTCCATCAGTGAATGGTGGGCCGAATCCACTCTGTTCATTTGAAGCAGATAGAGCCTGTCTGAGAGAACGAGTGGTGGAAGATGTGTGCTATCGGCGTCACGTCCAGTGCTTAAGTACCTGTCCCGTTCAATCAATGGTTGAGCAGTGAATTACAGAATAGAACAGGTTTATCCTCTAAAGTAGTTCTCAGTTGGCTGAATGCGCTAGACACTTTTCAGTGCCTTGGAGGAAAGCGCATTTGCCAATAATAGAAATGTCCTTATTATCTTTTCATGTTTGTTCATGGTGTCCTTCATTGTTCCTTTTCTGGCACAAATGACACCACATTCTCTGACGAGTGAAAAGAAAGTACAGCCTTTTACCTAAAAGCACTCTAACCAATGTGGTAATGGGAAGTCAGAAGAACCTTCAGTTCTGTCCCATTTTTCCCACTTTTCCCTGCTTGGCACGAGGGAATGGTAAATGGACCGCACCAGTGTTCCCCAGTCCAGGTCTTTGAAGGCCATTGCTCCATATGTTTTATCATCTATCAGAAAGATCATTAAGAGACTTGTGCAGACCTTGACATGACAAGCTGATGGTTACTTATTTGAATCAAGTTGGAGCAGGGAAACATCTGAATTATGAAGGGCAGTGGCCCTTGAAGACCAGTACAAAGACTGGATTTCCTACTGAAACATGACGGCAAATCCGAAATGCCCCAAAACTGTTTGCACGCAGGAATCTAAGAACATTTCTTTGAACATCCCAATCAACGTGGAATTAAGCGCACATGTTTGAGTACCCGTCCCCTCCCTGTCCACGCCCCCATACGCAAATCATATATAAATAAGCTATGCGCCCTGAGATTACCCCCTCTGTGCGAGTGGAGGCGCGCAAAAATGTGCTCTTTGGCACGTTGTCATGTTTGAATGAGGTCGCTCAGTTGGAGCAGCGTTCGACCATGAGCCTCAAGGTCGGGGGCTCAAACCCAAGTTCCCCTTGTATCAAGGTTCAGAGTAGAGGAAGGTTAACGTTGTTTTTGTGCTTTGTAGTTGTAGCAACACAACTGAAAAGCACTATGTAAGTGTAGGCCATTTAACATTTACATACTATTGTTACAAATTAGCAAAGAAGATAGTTTCATAAATAGGGAGGACTCAATTAGACTGAATATTTTATTTGAAAGTAACCTTCAACCAGCATCCGTTTTTCAGATTTGATAATGTAAATGTTTTTGTTGCATGCAGAAATAAAATTTTGTTTTCTCTGTAGAACTTAGTTGATTTCATTAATGGAATGTACTATAGTTTTTAATACATAGCATAAAGGTTTAAAAAAAAAAAAAAAAACTATATATGAAGTTTTATCTTCATTAAATGTTAAAAGGGTTTTGTGGCTCCTGGTGTTTTTCTTTTCTGTGGGAAACGGGTCCAAATGGCTCTAAATGGTTGCCGACCCCTGGGCTAGGGTCACTGGACTTCCCGCAGGTCTCCCTTCATAAGTAAGCAAATTTAAGTAATGCATTCATGCATTGAAACCCCGCCAGATGTTCCAGGAGGCAGTGGTTACTCCACCACTGGTTACCCATGGTTGCCTGATTCTAATTCAAATCACTGATGCTAGCATACCAAGTTACAAGCAGCTACTCGTGCTCGTCTTGTCGATTACACCACTCTGTAATTCTGTTGCACCATCATCTCTTTGCACATGCAAGTCTCCTGTTTGTGCCTCCACAAGTCCTATCTCTTTAGACACCACCTGCAACACCTCTAACAACATAACACTCCCAACCACACTTACTTTGCACTTCTGCATCTGCTCTATTTTTATTCTGTCTTTTAAATAGACTTTAATAGATTTAGCACTCATTTCACAGACCAGACTTTCTCACCACACTGAAGCTTGAACATTCCTCACTTGTAATCCACTTTGACTAAAAGCAAATGTGAGACGACTAAATGTAAACATCTGGTATAAATGCACAGATCGAGGGTAGAAGCAAAAGTCATCCCATAAGAAGACGAATGACTTATAGCTGCTGTGAGATATAACCATTATGAAACCAAAATATTCTATGAAGGCAACTAGTACCTAGTCTGAACCTCACCAGACTAGTAATTCCTTTAAAAGGTGAAACATGGAAATCTTTTCCAATCTTTTTGTTGTTGTTGGAGGAAGAGTGTTTTAAACTATGCCAATAATACATTAGTTGACAAACAGTCAGACCTTTGTTGCACTTAAGAGGCTCAGTCGTTCACAGGCACATATAGCAATGGATGTCAGTGGGTCTCCCTGTTAGCCTGGTCCTCACCAGACTAGTAATTCAATTTCATTTTATTTCACTTCACCACATAGTCCAGTAAAGCTCATGGGTCTCATTTCATAAACATTGCGTAGGATCTATACTAAAAGTGTGCGTACTCCCGAAAGCTAAAAATGGCATATGCCAAAAAGAAAAAATCCCAATTTATAAAACCCTATGTACGCACATCAGCAAGCACTTTCCCTTTATAGGTCACAGCTGCACCTCAACGTTTGCGTAGAAGGTTCTCCCGTTCTCCCGGCCTCCCGTCCTGCCCTCTACACACCCACAATCAACCACAAATGGTCAATGCAAAGCATCTGGTGAATGTCAATGTGTATTTAAATGAGACAGCGTATCAATTTAGTTATTGTTTAACAATGGCAATCATGGAGACCATGCAACCACACCCCAAGAACGTGGCCAAAAGCCACTGAGTCAGTTAGAAATTGTAGTTCAGTTGAGTCCTAGAAAAAACTACAATGGCAGCAGACATGCATTTACAGGAAGATATTCTCTCTGTCATGGAGAAGATCACCGGTATCAGCAACTTAAAGCCACAACAAGATGAGTGTTTAGTTTTTTGTTTGTTTTTTTTGAATGGAAGTGATTTAGTAGCCCTGAATTGAATATTCTCTGGTATGGGGGACTCTTTACAGCGGAAGTACGAGACGGCTGTGCTAAAGCATAACACATCATCGCTAAAGGAGAGTGATTGATTTACGGGTAGATCAATGATTTTAAGCTTTAGAAAATCACTCCGCCCACCAGGAAGTAAACATTTGGCAATGGAGAGTGACCAGAGTCTTTGAAGGAATGAAATGAAGTGCAATGAGTCTGGTGAGGACAAGGCTAACTAGTACCAGCTGATAGAAGGAGAACATGGGATCCAGTCTATGAAAAAAAGAGAAAGAAATGGCAGCACATTACTGCATCAAGTAATTTTGTGCGAACATTTAATGGCATCAGAGGAGGAATAATCACAAATGCATGAGAAAAAAAGTTGACCAGAATAATTGGAGGTTTTCTGGCCTCCTCAAAGTCCTGAGCTCAATCTGATCTATAATCTCTGTAAAACTCAATGAAATGAAGCATTGTTATGGAGAAGAGCGATCCAGAAATCCTCCGCAACAACGCAGGAGACTGATCAACCATACAGAAAATGCTTAAGCTGCTCTCAAAGCTCGTAGTTTATGGGATGTAGCTGGTTTTTCAGATGTTGCTCCAGCGTTTTGTCTTAGCTTTTGTTGGATAAACAATGAGTCTGTAATATGATGTGCTTTTGTCCATCTGAGGTTGCACATCTAATCATTTTAGTATAATTTATTTCCCTTACAGTTTTTCATTCCTCACAGAAATTCCGATCAGACGTATTTGACTTGTTATATTTAAATATCCATTCGTAGGGGGAAAACCCAAGGTGTGGTCAAAGAATGCCTACTTTTCTGGGCGTGCCTCCTCTGGGCTCTCTTCTTATTCACAATGCCTGACTGGGAAAATTAAATTAAAGATATTAGTTCCATCTGTGCCTTTCCTGCTTTGACAAGTGAGAAATCGTGCCATGTAAAAGGCTCTTTGTGTTTGGTTTCATGCTTTGTTAAATGCCTGTATTTTGTGGACCGTTGCTTGAGAACGCTTTCCAGTCCTGTACAGTAACAGCTATCTGTTTTAATACTGACAAGATATCATTTATTGATACATTTGATGCGTTGACATGAAGAAAATGCATTGTAATCACCCCCCCCCCCCTCCACAGAGCTTTTATCCATCCCATATAAAATGTGATGGGCAGTTGCTGGCTGCATGCCTGATGTGGTGTGTCCTCCTCTTCACTGTTTGTGGTGGTAGTAATGAAGTGACCTCTCACCTTCTTTCACTGGCTTTGCTGATCTGTTTGCCACTGCGGTATTGGAGGCAGAACACGCTCCACTCTTTCCACCCTGATGTAGACCTGGAGGGCTCATAAAATTCTATATAATCCTCCTACTGTGGATCATCCATCCCTGCAATTCAGTACATCAATACATCTAAACTAAATCCAGTATTACGCCTGCCAAAATGTATTGTTGACAATCCCCAAAAGCATTGATTCAGCTTCATGCTCATTCATGGTGTTCTGTAGCTGGACTGAATTATGTACCAGATAACATGGTATATGGATGTGTTTTTCTGCATTTTAGAAGTTATATAAGCATTTAAAGCCTATTTTACAGGTATGTTTATGATTATGTAAGAGCCACGGCTCTTTGATTGGAAATTTACTTTCTTTCATGCTCTGAATTTTCATCGATGGTCCCTCAGACCTGCCTTTGCAGTTTAATAGTCACTGATTACATCCAGCTTCGTCCTCATAGCGGGTAGAACCTGAAAACCTTGTCAGCAGCTAGATTTGAGTAGAAGGTTTAAGCGAAGGCATTCAGTGTGTGCAAGAGTGTGAATACGAAAGAATATGTTCCTAAATAAAAGGACCATAAAGCTATATTCCTGATTTTCAACATAACACAGGGTATAAAATTAAGTAAGGCTTGGACTTCTTTCTCTGCAACTGTTTCAAAACTGTACAAACACAATACAAGTAGACAGGGTGTATGATTTTCTTTTTTTTTTTTTTCTTTTTTTTTTTTAGATTACAGTGTGTTTTAATGTGAGTAAGAATTAGTTCTGAATCACAGCACACTTCCAGCTAACTCTTGCTGTTCCTTTTAACTTCATAATGGATGAGTGGGCGCGACTCCAGAATGAAATAAAAAGAGAGCCAGATAATTGAGACAATAACAGGAAAAGTGCCGGGGTGCCAGTTTCCATTTGATGGACAGTTTAGTTGACGCCACATGATTAATGCAGTAACTCCCACACTTCTGGGCTCTGAGAACTTTTTTTTTTTTTTTAACATTTTTATTCATATAAATGACCGAGGTAACCTGAGTTCAGGTGAGATCTGTTTGCCAGTTACTGAAACTGCTTATTTCAGCCTGCCCATAACTGGATTCACAGGTTTCACTGTTTCTCCTAAACATGACATAGGAAAATGCATCTTTAGAATGCCTCCTTTAAATTATCATTTTTAAATCCCTCTCTCATTTCATTGATTTAGGTTTGGCTGAACAGGACCCCTGTCACTGACCCAGCACGTCTGGCTGGACCTGCAACTGCTTTGTGGTCCAGTCTGGGTCATGCTCGTGAGAACACGCGACTCTACAGAAGCGTATCACGCACCAACATCGTGGGAAGAAGAGTGACTGAGTCATAGACTATGCAAGCGAGGATGACCTTTGGATGGAAGAAGAAATGCAGTGCAGAATGAGAAGAACTGGACAATGTGACTTTAACATCACCTACAGCTTTTCTGAAGTGAGTTTTTGAAGCCTTATTTGTTCTCGTACTGCAGGGCACCATGTTGCAAATGGGATGAATGAGCAGGCCTGGAAGCCGCCTTAAACATGTCCACCGTAGTTAGGGTGGCTGAAGAGCAGCTCCACTGGGACCTGCTGTGGCTCGGCTGGTTGCAGTGGGAGGGTGGTTGGGCTGAGTTTACTGATGAAGGCCTGTGAGTAGTAAGAAAAGTGACTGTAGGTCCCAGCCAACTTGCAAACATCCCACCTCTGGGTTGGGGGTTGTATGACATTGGAAATATTTATGTTAAGCAATGAAGCTGATCAATCAGATGCCTGGATGTCATTAAACATGCTTGACTAACAGCTAGCCATTGGCTCTGCTGCTGGCTTTGACAGCTTTGTCAAAGCCAGCAGCAGAGGAAAAATGAGCTTCAAAGGTTCTCTGTAGCAAAATCCATGGGTCATGTGACCGGATAGTTTGTCCATAGTTATCAACAGTCAGTGATCCCGGCAGTGGGATGGGGTCTTCACATGTGCTGATGATCACTTCTACAGGCACTGATTATTAGCAGCTAACCCTTTAAAATCCCATAGAAGCAGTTAAGGGGAACTTAGTACCGCCCACACGATGCATGTACATATATATATGTGTGTGTGTGTGTGTGTGTACACACACACACACACACACAAAAGGGCTTAGCCTTGAGTTTGTATACTGACCTTTAGACTGCAAACTTCAGCTTTCAGAGGTGCTCATGTTCACACTTCCTTATGATTGACAGCTCTTACCTGCTACTTGACCTCATAATTCCTGTGGAAACCATAACAGTGACCCAGTACAACAGGTCTTGTGCTAGAGAGTAACGAAAGTCATATTTACTCAAGTGCTGGTATGGACATGGTTTGTTATTGATTTCATTTTTTATTATTTCTTCTTTTCACATTATTGTATAAACCAGTTCACAAGTCAATGGTGCAAAACCAGATATTCCTACAAATACATGAGGTGTGTTTACCTGCTTAAACTAAATATTAAATCACAAATATTTAGAAAAAACACATTATTTTCTTGCATGTCTCAACTGGAGGTGAGAATGTGCCTTATTTCACAAAGTGTACCTACTCTTACTAATCTATTCATGAATCAAATATAATGAAAACATTTAGCTTTCACCACCTACATCTGATGTTGCACTCTGGGAAGAGATTCTTGCCAAATAAAAGCATCTTTGTTGTTTTGTGTGAGTGTGAAGCTTATCAGCTGCTCTGTTTTAGTGATGTTCACGATAAGCAGCTCCCTTTGGCATTAAGCATCGACTACATTGTGCTCTGCAGGTCCAGAAAGCGGCTCCAGACTTTTTCCTGAGGTGTGCAGATACAGAATGAACTGTCTCCTTGCAGATCATATCTCCTCCACTGGAGTCAAAACAGACACAAAACAAATTCAAGGTTGAGTGGAGGAGATGAAAATCATCTTGTCATGATGAGAAGACCCAGCTGCTGTCGTCTGTCAGGTACAGTAAGTACCTCGATAGAAGAAGGTGATGCTGCTACATGTTGCAGCAGCTATGCCGGTTTGATCTAACTGAGCCAGTGTTTCTCAGTCCTGGTCTCCAGGTTTCGCTGCCCTGCATGTTTTTAGTTTTCCTTGTGTCAACACACCCGATTCAGATGAATAGATAACCTCATCTGGTTGGCTTTAAAGTCTGCACAGGTCTGCCAGTGACCCCTTAACTGGAGCCAGGTGTAGTGGAGCAGGGAAACATCTTAAACATTCAGAATTGCTGAACTAAAGCCTGAGGATTAAAAAGCTTCAGCTGACAAGTTATTAAACAACCATGCCAGGAGACGCTTCCTACAGTCTTGAAAAATATATTATAGAAGCGCAGCCCCCAGCTGGCATCTCCTGGTTAACCCTGGCTGGCAGCCTTTAACTGAGACCAAGACAGCTGCTTCACTAAGCTTTTGGCCCCAAAACGGGTCACAGCATGTCTTAGTACAGTTATGAGCACAGCAAGCTTTTTATTTATTTATTTATTTTTATTGGAATGATTATATTAAGTACTAATAAATAGGTTGGAAATCTTATTTATTAACCAACAGGGGAGTTGGGAACTTTGGGGTAAGAAGGGTTGGAGGATGAAGTGATGCACCCATCATGCCAACTGCCAACCAATAAAAGGAGTTTTCGCTTCTCTCAGCAAGCCACTAAACAATCGGCAAAAGGAGTACTGGATGCAGCGTAGATGAAATAAAAATGAACCCACAAAAGTAGGGTTGAAACAGAATTTCACCAAAAAGAAAAGGAACAGCAAAGCCTCTGAGTAGATGTGATGGAGAAACAGCACACGAGTGACGCACAGAAGAGCGAGTACACAAGGTAAACATAAAACAGACCATAATCCATAAAAGCCAGAAGTTTACAATACCATTAACAGTTGGGGGCTGAAACTAGCTCAGCCACCCACACTTCAGCCATCTCCGTCTTCTGCCGTGTTTTACAGCAGCTGAAATCCTCAGAGTGTTGTATTGCTGCCACCTTCAATTTCAGTCTCCCTGTATCGCA
Organism: Arrhamphus sclerolepis; assembly: GCA_037176975.1. Taxonomy (NCBI): domain Eukaryota; kingdom Metazoa; phylum Chordata; class Actinopteri; order Beloniformes; family Hemiramphidae; genus Arrhamphus; species Arrhamphus sclerolepis. The sequence continues at coordinate 9,115 of JBAMYA010083864.1, read as the reverse complement.
GCCTGTATCCATCTCTAAAGTTATTTATTTATAGATAGATAGATAGATGGATAGATATGTCACATTAGTAAGGCTGGGAAAAGAATCGAGAATTAATCAAATCTGACATTCAGAACCAATAATCGATGCAATCTTGCTCATGTCAATTAGGCCTATTTCAATGATTTATCTTCTTTGAAATATTATTTTTTTGACCCAGTGTTGGTAAATTGCGTGTGCTTCCTTTCACTTATATAAAAATCAAAGATATGTGCTCTTATATTGAAGGTGGCACAGCGTAAAAAGCAAAAAAGACAGACTTTTAAATGCAGTGGGTTTGAACTCTACGCTGTAGACTGACATGTACCTCTTTTCAAATGTAACTATACTGAGCTGTATGCAGAAGCAAAATGCTTCCATGTCTATCATTCTGTGTTACCGCTGAAGTTGCTAGAATGCATGTACCACTCCAAGCCACTAGATGGTAGCAAAGGCTAGTTTTGCCTAATGTTTAGACTTACAGCAAAAGAAGAAGGCTGCTCTCGATGTCAGACGATGGTGCTCATTTAATAATGTTACATGTGCTAAGGAAGGTTTATTGTTCAAAACAACAGGAGGGAGGTTTGTTTGATTTTTAAAGAAAAAAAGGAAATACAGTTGTACATTCCTCCCGTAGTTTTCACAGATTGTCTCTTTTGGGCATGCTTATATCCACATTTCCAGGACTACATATTCCTGCTCTCTTCATTTACCTGATTTTCTATTTGGAATATCTTGTCTGATAAATGTGATGCCTCCACCAACTCTACCCACTTTCTCATTCCCTCTGACTCTTAAAATCACTGTACAAGATAAAGTCCAAACTGGGCTGCAGCCAAGGTGCTTGAATACATATTGTATCAGTTTTTTTCTCTGGCTATAAACCGCTTAAAATCTTGTCTGCAATTAAACTCCTTCCATTCCACTGGGGAATCAGAATTTCTACAAAATCACATTGTGCGCTGACTTCTCTCACTTTTAACCGTTTCAAACCTGTCATGAACCCAGGTGATGGGATTCTGCATTAAAGCCGCCAAGACTGAAAGGCAGAATGGTGTTTAGAGAGTCTTTGAATATAGGCAGTCACAAGATTGGCGGGGTGGGAGGAAAAACCTCCAATCGCATCCTCCAGCACCAGTCCCAGGCAAGGAAGAGGACCATGAATGGAGGACACATGGGACCACAATGAATTTCTGGTCTTGACTGCCAGAAAGACATCATTAGGACAGTGAGTTGTGTTAACAGCCGCAGCATTTGCAAACCTGCAGCATCAGTATTATAATCTGGGGTTACTGGGATTACTGGGGTTCAGCAATGCTATGTGTTCATCAATATTTTTTTTTCCCTGATGGAAGGGGCATATTCCAAGGTGACAATGCCAGGATTTCTAAGTCTCTGTTTGTGAAAGAGTGGTTTAGGGACATCCCTTTCACAGATGGATTAGCCAACACAGAGAAACCTGAACCCCACTCTGAGATGTGCTGGAGAAGATTGTAGAAGCATTCTTACTCATCCAAAAACAGAGCAAGATATTGGAAAAACATGAGTGCTGCTTTGGCCTGAAATAAATGCTGTGACATTGCATAAGCTCATCAAAAAAGAAAAAAAAATGGTATGATATGCTTTTATTTTATCCTATTCAAACTCTTTGCAACCTCTTCATTTCATTTTCTCCATTCTATAAAAGCTGCTTTTTACTTCTTAGTGATGTAACTTCAGTTCATGCAATAATTAAGCAAACCTGAATTATTTCTGTATTCTGTTGGGGCCCCAACAGTTCAGTCAAGGAAACAATTAGATGGATGTTTTGAAGACAAGCCTCTGTACTCGGCAGTGGATTTTACCACTTTGAATGAACACAGATTTTCCATCAGTGCTGTATTTTGCATGAAGACAGAGCTTTGTTGACTCCACTGTGTGGGAGTCCATTTCCACCACATGTGCTCATATTTCACTCAAAGCTGCAGAAAATGATTCCAAAGTGGGAAGCTTTGAAATAATTGCATTGCCCACGCTCAGGAATTAAAACTAGAACTAAGTTTGGTTGCTTGTTCATTATCACAGCCAGTGGATGCGTGTCATGTTGACAGCAAAGACAATAACTTTTATGGTGTTTTTTTTGTTTTTTTTTCCATTTGCTGTCGCCGTTTTTCCCTATCCACTTGGATCCCATGGTTCAAAACAGGGTTTCATGGATTTTCTTTAGCCTTCAAAGTCAGACAAGGCCTCCGAAATAGAAACGACATAGCCTGCAATTATACTATCTAAGGCATTGAAATATGGATCACAGAGAACTGGTGAGACTGATTTCAATCTGCATAAATAGACATGAAAGACTAATGACTCACACACACACACACACACACTACGCTCATTAGCCTAGCAAGGTTTAGTTTTAATGGTACACACAGTTTTGGCGTGCAACAACGAACCTTGGCACAAACTCCCCTTGATAATGATGTTAAATATGAAGTTAGTGGCCGCTGATCCACAAACAGAAGTTTGTTTCAAGTTAGAACTTGTTATGGACAAATAGACGTAGATGAATGGATTCTGCTGAAACTGTCCTCACAACCTTGGACATCTTGAAGGAGCCTCATCCTGAAAGGCTCCAATCAAGTAGAAAGGGCATACAAAAAGTAACTGAAAAAGAAACAACAGCAACACTTTGAATTGCTGTTTTTAAGTAAAAGCTCATAAAAATTTAAAATCATGAAACTAGTGTCACTTCTGCTTTGTAATTTGTGTTTGTGAATTATGTAAAACTGCCGACCACAAGTAGCGTATTTTTGTCTTTTAGTCACTCTAACTTTTTTTTTTTTTGCTGTGATGGGCTTCCTCAAATAAATAATAAATCAGGAAAAACAAGAAAACAATTTCAAAGTCAAAAGATCCCACAAATGGCAATCAGATTTCCCAGAAGCCACATTTCAGTGTTTACATTCCTTACAGCAGCAGTCATGATCCCCCACCCCAACCCCCCAGCTCCTCCTCTGAGCATGCACACCTGGTTGAACATCTGATCATGAGCAAAGAGCTCTAAGTGCATCTGTTCACACCTGGTCTTAACATGTGTCTCATATGTGATATCTGCTTGCACAAACCAAATGTGATGTCTTAGTTTTTGGCAGACATCATTCCTGTCTGCCAGAAATTAGAAGAAGCAAATCAAGACGACACAGATAGTAAGCCAGCCTGATTAAGATGTTTGAAGCACTGGTAAGTGCTTACGCCAACCATCCAGGGGTCCAGGTTTCTGGTTGCGTAAAGGAAAGCCATGCACTGTCAAACTTATCCTAAACTAATTGTGTGGATCATATAGCTGTGGCGACCTCGGATAGGGAAGAGTTGAAAAGAAAGTTTTATCACACAGATGATTTCATCCTTCTGTGAATATAGAGGATATGAGTTACATAGTCAGTCCTCCACCAGGTCACATTGCATTTACTGCCAAAATGGGTTACAAGTGACCCAGATCTCCTCGACATGGTTTAAATCAACACATCTCAATCTGTCCTCACATGCATCCCATTCATGGTTAATGCTGATTTATACTTCTGCATAGCAGATGCTTGTGGCGGTTACACACATGCTCTACACCATTTTTGATGCTTAAACTTGTAGCACTGATGTCTGCTTCGGTCTGTACACCTCCAATTACAAGAAGATGGTGCACATTCTTTTCTGCAATACTGTAGCCATTACTGCCAAACTTCTTTCTGTGTATTTTCTTTCAGCAGCTTAGACCTGGTATGTATGCTTGTATGTATGGATAATCTTACCTGAGTTTGCTCTGCTGAATGTTGAGCATCAGTCATTGATACAGCATCAGTCATTGGTACAGACATTGCAGCGTACTATTGGCTGTAAATACTGGACGAACTATCTGGTCACGTGACCCATAGATTTGTACAGAGTACTTTGAATGCATGTCAGAGTCTGTAATCACCTACGGTGTAAGGATCCCAGCTACGGCATTGGTAATCTCTTCAAGACAAGTATGTATCAGCCTTTACACCTACAGTTAGAGCAGTGCACTTGTGGTTGGATCACTCAAGATGGATGTTAATACCAGGTCTTAAATGTCCATATGGAGTAAAACCTTCACTCATACAGGTGATGTAATGTTTAAGCTAACCATCCCACTGTGAGTTAAGAATCACTGCTTTACAGTGCACAAAACATCACTTTGATGTTTTTTTTTTCGTTTTTTTTTTTCGCTTTCTTTGTTGTTTACAGGCGTCATGTACTGTACATTATTCTGCCAAAGAGGTCCAGTGTGTCTGTGATAATCTGACATTGTGATGATTTGTGAGGTTTTGCAGGTTATGCTTAACAGAAAACCCAGTAGTCTGTTTTCTGTAGTCTATCCTAACTTGGTATTGTACTTCTTAATCTTAACCTGGAATTTAATTTTCTGAACCAACCAAGTGCTTATTTGTAACTGAAGCAAGATTTACCCATAAGAGCAGCAATGACATTCCAGTTTAGAGAACAAGATAAAAGATATTTCCTGCAGGACTCAGTTCCTCTAGGTGACAGCTAAGGTCACCTTCACCTCATAAACGAGATAAGTCTGACTACAATTAGGTCCTTCACCCCGAGCATACTGCAGGCAGCCCAGTGTTGACTGGGACTGTTGGAAGGACCAAGATGGTTGACCCTGTTAAAGTTCCTGCATCCTACGTTTCACCCCAGACCCTGTTAATGGAAACAGGTTTATTTAGGTCTCCAGAAAATATAAAATAGCAGCATTCTGTACACAGAATTTCTTCTTTTTTTGATTTTTGAGTTTGAAGTGCTTATTAGCCTTATAATCAAAATCCCTTCAAAATTGTTTTATTTTTAAAATTTTAATGAGCAATCTTTTTGTTGTTGTTTCTTTTTTTAGCTTTCATTTTTCATAAGAAAAAAAAACATCCCCAGTGCAGAATATTAGAGGTTTCAGATCTGTCAAAAATAAACAAATAAATAAATTGCTATCATAGGTTTAATGTCACATTCTAACAATAAAGACTGTGGTCAAATGTGGCTGAACTGAGCACAGTGGAGGCCGGAGCAGCTGCTGGTGTGTCATATCTGCTTCATCTGCATGAGTTAACCCGTCTGCAGCTCCGTCTGTCTGTAATGGAGGCTGTCAGCTGGCAAATCTAGCCTGTTTTCTGCTCCACACCCCTATTTACGCACAGTACTTCTCCACAATGTCAACTCCTCAGGATTTAAGAAAAACAGAGCAGTCTAATGATGAATCAGCAGGCTTTGAAATGGTTTAATGCTGCAGGAGAAAGGGTTGGGCTGCACGGTGGTGAAGTGGTTTGGACTGTTGCATCACAGTCGTGACAGCACGTGAGGCTTTCTGTGTTTCTGAGTTTACATGTTCTCCTGGGTGGGTTTACTCCAGTCCTCTGGCAACCTCACACGCCACTAAAAACATGCAGGTTTGGTCAATTAGTCCTCTTAAATTTAGTGTCTGTGCATGATTTTTCTCTTAATTTGTCTGTGTGTTGCTGCTGTGACTCCCCATAAACCTGAGTGGGGGGGTTGTTAGAAGATGGATGGAACTATTTTAGTTCATACTGATGGTACTCATGCTTCCATTTTTTTAATCTTTGTGATAAATTTTTAGCAGCTAACCTCATTTACTTACGTTCTTTTAACCTGAAGTTCTCTAACATGAATTACTATAATTAATGAACTATTAAGCTAATATATATAACCAATGTATTAAATGAGTGTTGTTGGTATTAGTTGGCTGATTAATTCATTTGAAAAATCTATTTATTTGAAGTTATTTGAGCTTTACTCAGCTTGTGCATTAATTTGGATCCTTCAAGTCTCAGTTTTGACTGGCTGGCTGAGAAATGGTATCCGGTGGCACATCAAACAGAATCACGAGAGACATTCAAATCTGGATTTATGATGATAAAAATGCAAGTTTGCAGATGAAATGGGATTAAATCATTTAATTTTGTAATTTACTCTTTCAGCAGTCTCAAAATTCCCAAGCCTTTAAAGACGAGGTATGCAACAATACAACTCCAAACTTAATGGGGGCAGCACATCTTGAGAAAGTTCATGTGCCAGTCCCTGGTGGAAGACATGTGAAGTGCATAAGGACTGACAGTAAACCTCCATTCCTCCACTTCTTTTTCCACTGGCAGCCGTCCCACAGGGATTCCCACAACAGCTCCAGATCTTTGGAATGCTAACTATTAGCATTCAGAAAAGTCTTGTTGGCAAGCATCTTTGAGCTGTTTACACATAATGATTGAGTGCCAATGGGCTGCCACCAAGGACACCAGTTTGCTTTCTGACCAGTCTGTAAGCTACATGGTCTTATGACCAGTATGATTTTGGCTGTTTCAGACGAAAAATGAGCAATCGTGGGAAAAATTGGGGATCGTAACTCAAAAACAGAGGTTGTAGATCCTCCTGAAACATGAGCAAATATAAAGGATACAACGTCACAACCAAAAACGGGCTGCAATCAGCAGTGCCAGAAATTGGAAAGAATCGTCTTAGAGGATGATGGCCTGTCGCTGCCCCTGCGATCTCTGCCAGCTAATCGATCAAAAGAAATGCACCACTTCACCACCGTGCAGCCCAACCCTAAAACTTCATTCCTCGAGTTCTGCTGTCCTGCATGTACGCCCCAACACACCTGATTCAAATGAAGGGATCACATCAGATTGTCATCAAGGTGCACACATCTGCCAACGATCCATTCATTTGAATCAGGTGTGCCAAACATCTAAGATTTGCAGGACAGCAGCCCTCGAGGAGTTTGAGACCCCTGATGTAAACATCAGCACGTCTACACAGCACAGTAGCCTAGCAACATCAGCGCCAGATTCATCGGAGAAATGAAGACTGTGCAACTCAAATAAAGGAGAAAGACACTTGTTATTCATGATTTTATTTATTTTATTTTCAAAGCATACACACATCACTCTGAAAATGCTAACTTTAGAGTCATCAGTGCATTGCCACATTAGCAGCAACCTGCTAGTGATGCAGTGACGCTGCGTTTAGAGACTAAAATACAGTCAGATTTATTTATGTCGTAGCCACGAATCAATATATTTTCAATCAGGCAGTGTTAATTGCCTACTGATTTCACATCGTTCAATGTGACTTGAATTAATTCCAGGAGACTAAAAATCGTACTGTGTGAACTTGGCATTAAATGGTCAGTCTTGGTGGTGGTCTCAACATGATTCTCAGCAGAATCTCCCCTCAGCTGGTACAAGTTCACTTCAATATCTGAATGTAGACTGAACGCTACAGTGATTTTTATGACCTTTAGTGGGTCAAAGTGCTTTTATGAGGCCTGTAATACAACATATAGTTGTACTTTACATATAGTAGCATTGCATACATATGGCAGCTTAACACATTCACATTTCTTGAAGTTGGTTCACTTTCATTAGTTTTGAAAAGATGGTTGTTTTTTAGTTTCCAGGAAAAATCTTAAAACACTACTCTTGCAGTTTCCTCAGTAGAATCTTCTGCCGTCCTAGGATTCTTGACAGCTTTTCAAAACTTCTCATAAACTTTGACCTATATGGAACCAAACAAATATGCTGTTTTTTTTCTTCTTTCTTTTAAAATTCCACATCCTCCTTCCAGACCTGTTTACTCACAGGGTTGGAAGGAAAACAACTTCAGCCAACTGACAGCACTTTTTTTTGTTTCTTCTTCACACCAACACACGAATATATTTCCACACATACAAAGCAAAAAAAACAGACTCTGAGGCTCTGTGCTGAATAAAAATCACGTTTTTGTCTTAAGTGCAGAGCCTGCTAGACAGCCAGGAGATCCAGTGAGGACTTATTCTGCTGTTTCCAGGAAGTGAGTGCCAAGATAAATTTGTTCCCACTCCATGGTGGGACTCTGTGAATCTGGCATACAGTTTTGGCTTGGAAAATGAGCACAGTGAGATGTATCATTTCACATTTTTCTATGATTGAACCTAAAACAAAAAAAACCATTAAGTGCAAATGTTGAAAACATCCATTGAAAAATCTTCGTCTTCTCTTCTTGCCCTACTTTGTCAAAAAGCCTTTGAAATCTAAAGGGCAGAGCACTGACATTGCTCCTTTTCTGTGTCCAGTATTTTAGAAAGTGTGCCAGAATAACAGATTTCCTGGATCCTCCTCAATATGTTTTTCTTTTCCTGCAACTTCAGTATGAGAGACGTTGTGTTGAACTGTGGAAATAATGTAACCAGCTGGTTCAAATTAAGTATCCCAAACCAGAATCATGACATAGTGGTTTGATATTGAACTGAAAATGATAGTTTGGATTCTCAGGTGATCCAAAGTCATGACACGAAAATATGCAAAACAAAACATGCAATACATACAAGGAGAAACATTTCAAAACACCCACACAGACCATTTATTGAAGTTGTGGTTAAAGTTGAGGTTGGTTGGTTGGCAGGCAGGTAAATGGAAGAGGCTTCAAACCACCAGAACTCTTCCTAGAACTGGCCGGCCATCTAAACTGAGTGATCGGGGGAGAAGGACCTTAGTCAAAGAGGCGACCAAGAACCCGATATTCACTCAGTCAGAGCTCCAGTGGTCCTCTGTGGAGAGAGGAGAACCTTCCAGAAGGACAACCATCACTTCAGCAATCCACCAATCAAGCCTGTATGGTAGAGTGGCCAGACAGAAGCCACTCCTTAGTACAAGGCACATGGCAGCCCACCTGTTTGCCAAAAGGCACCTGGACTCTCAGACCATGAGAAATAAAATTTTCTGGTCCGATGAGAGAAAGATTGAGCTTTTTGGCATGAATGCCAGGTTTCATGTTTGGAGGAAACTAGGCCATCAAAAGGTATTGAGCAAAGACTGTGAATACTTGTGTACATGTGATTTCTTAGTTCTTTTTTTTTTAATTAGGCTATTTCTAATTCATTTGCAAAAACCTAAAACAAAAAGTCCAGAATGCTGCAGCACGAGTACTAACCAGAACTGGCTATAGAGACCACATCTCACCAGTTCTAGCTTCATTATATTGGCTCCCTGTTAAATTTAGAATTGAATTTAAAATATTACTTCTTACATACAAAGCTCTGAATGATAGAGCTCCA
>JBAMYA010083828.1:0-22871 GCA_037176975.1 Arrhamphus sclerolepis | reverse complement strand
CACACACACACACACACACACACACACACACACACACACACACACACACACACACACACACACACACACACAGAGCAACCAAAAGGGGGGTACTGACTTTTGTACAAGATTGTGTTTGTCCAAGCAAAGGTTAAAGTAAGAATGAGAAGGAGGAAAGTCCTCTTGCACTGCACTGCTTTGATTTGTCGAAGCTGAACTCTGCCTCCCCGCCCACATTATAGTTCCAGCTTCTGGCTGTGGTAGTTAACTCTCCAATCACGAAAGCAGAGCTTAGAGAGGAATTTGTTCTCCTATATAACGTCACAGATTTACTCCCCAGGTTACAGTAAATTAGTATGCTGGTATAATTCTTCTCATTAAGACCCAGCATCTGTTTTATTAGTTTAATAAAAGAACTTTTAATGGTCTAATCTTCTGTGTCCTTCATTTATCTCCTCTTTTTTTCATTATTTATGGCTAAATGGATTTGAACACACCTTCACAATACACATTCTTATACACACTGCACACCATACTATTGAAAATCACCTCTCCTTCATTATTTCAGCTTTCTTTGCTGTTTTGTGTTTTTTTTTTTCTCAGATAGCTGTTTTGACCCTTTGGATCATGCTGTGTTTGCACTTTGAAATACTTAATTATATGAAAATCAGGAGATAAACTTTTTTTAAAAATTCTTTTCTGCTTTTAAGGGAAATTGATAAATATTCAGTGTAAGAAAAAAGTAATTCAATAAGAAAAAGGAGGAGGCATTTTGTTTACTACATTAAAGATCTCACATAGCACGTCTAACCATGCAGAGTTTACATAAAATGGAATTATTTAACATTCATTTCATTAGTTGCTTTAGCTTTTATTACTGACAGACTCCTGTTCAGTTTTAGCCCCCTCCAATATATGTTAATTCAGTCACATCACAATCTGCTGATTTGACACCCATCCTCCAGGCTCATCACTCCCCACTCCCCCCCCAATATTTACAATAAGACACAATAAGATTTACAAGAGCCATGATAAAAGCTGTGACAGCTCTTTAAAAGTGAAAGTAAAAGACTTCTGAGGTGTATACCACAGACACTATGCACCTTTGACCAAAGCAACGTTGGGTCCGTGGATGGAGCTGGGTCTTCAGTACCCGTAGTTCAGAAAGGTGTGATGTAACTGGTCCAGGGAGGGTCCATGATGCCTGAAATAAATGATGGAAAGATCATTCATATGTACAAACTGAGCTAAACATTTCCAAATCCCACAACATGCTTGTAAATATCTTTTAGTCTTCGTAATCAGATGTTTCAATCAATAGTGTCAAACACAACAACAAGATCTAACAGGACCGGCACAGAAACCGGCATTGTTGGAAGCAATAAATGGGTCATTCAGGACTTTGCAGTACCATGGCAACTCCTAAAGCAGACTGAAATTCTTCATGCCAAATGTTATCCTTCAGTTGAGCAGTTATTTGGTTTTTACATAATTTACAAGGATTTTAGAGGTAAAAATATGGTTAGATATACAATAGACCTGAACATTAGCTTTGTATGAAAAACTAAAGTTGTCATTTAGTGCAAGAATGTAAAGATGTCTTTATACAGTTTACTTTGGCATGGTCCAGTGGACATGTTGAAGGGTTAGATCAGGGGCGTCCAAATCCAGTCCTAGAAGTCCACTGATTCAAATAAATGGGTCATCAACAGACTTGTGCAGACCTTGATGACAACCTGATGTTGATCCATTCATCTGAATCAAGCGTGCTGTCGCTGGGAAACATCAAAGACATGCAGGGCAGCGGCAGCCAAGTCTGGTCTGCAGCCAAGTATGAGGACTAAAAGTTCTGTTTAAATGACAAGAAACACTGCCATTTGTCACTGCATTAGAAAGTTGAATAACTGGCTGAAAGCGAGTTTAGTCAGCTCTGACTGTTGATCTGTGTCATTTGTTCCAACATAAACAATGTCTCTGGTAACTGAGCTTGAGATGGTGTTAAATCCTGAGGCTTTTTCAGAAAGTCAGATCCTGTGGCGCTGAAAACAGTGTGTGATGATAATAAAGACACGGGTGTTCCTAATTGTGGGTCACACAGCAACAGTGTTGAAGCAGGGTTGCTCGTTTAGAGCAGCAAACCTATGGTGTATCCCTGCATGGATCTGCTCGTTGTAATTTTTCCTACGCAGTCAGAAGCATCCCGAAAAGGTGAATATGTTGCCAACCAGTTGGACATGAGTGGGATCACTGCAGACATTGGTGGTCTGGAAGCCTCATTAGAAAGGAATGAATGTCATTTGAAAGTTTCAGATAAGGCTTCAGTATTCTTGAACTCCAGAAGCTTCAGTGACTCTTACTCCTGCACACTGGAAAGAATTTAGAGAGCTATCTAAACCACAACATTTGCAGTTGAACATTTGAACTTTGAACAAGAAGTGCAGCTTCATCTGATTTGCTGTTAAAATGTCTGGAAATTGGAAGCATGCTACAATGATTTACCCCTTGAAGTCACTGCAGCTTACATGAAGTCAATTGTTCTATATAGAAAACTGATTTCACATCCACCCAAAACTGCAATAACAATAGGATTGATTGGTTGGGATTTATTTATTACAGTGTACAGATAAAGTGTCTATAAAGGTAGACTAGAAATCTAGATGTACTGCTAGCAAATTTACATTTGTTTGGCAGGCACATCTAGCTACCCTCCATTGGAGCTCATTAATTATACCCAAAAGTCTAATCAGATCAGTCTATCCTGAGACGGAAGTTGCTGTTTGGATGGTAAACAGATAAGATGAAGGAACCGCAGTTGTTTAAACTGACTTTGTCATCAATAGTTGTACTTGTACCTCAATGACAATCTCTTAGTGGTCAATGAGGCCCATCTCATTTACAAAGGCAAGGCAAGTTCATTTCTAGCGCACAATTGACCTATCGCAAGCCCCGCCCCTGAAACACAGACTGGCCAATCACAGTGCAACACAGAACAGACCCCCACTAGAAATCTGACAACTTCAGGAAAAAGCCCCGTTAACTTCATTAGAAACATAGCTACTTTTTTCATTTTGAGCTGATTTGGATGTTGTTTGTTTTATGATTATGGTTAAACATTGTGTCTGGGGCACTTGTAACAGTGACTCGCTTTATTTTGTGGTCGTCTGTCTCGATCACAGGTGATGCGGTGGTTCACTCTTGATCTGCGATATGTAAACTTTAGCTTCTATTTTTATCCGTATTTTATCATTATTTTGCTGCAGAGTGAGCAAGTCATTTTGAATATATCCATCAAATATGTACTGCAAGCCCTTCTGTCTGCTCCCATCTGAAATATTCACCTTATTCCTCCAAAAGTCTGCCAGTATTTCTCCTGGGAGCACAGCAAGAGACAGTGAGACCACCATGCAATTCTGGTTGGCTTGTCGGACCTAGCAACAGTAACCGGGGGGCGGGGCTTGCGACAGGTCAATGCATATGTAAGCTATGCTATAGAGGTCCGGACCCCACGTGACCTGTTTTGTTTACAGCGTCATTGTGGCAGGAAAGAGAACCGCTCATGCAAGTCAAAAGTCACAGCATAATTCAGAATTTCCAAGGGTCTGGGTTTACTGCGCATTTCAACCCAAAGGATATTGAAATCTATGTTGCTAAAATAGAAAGACTCAATATTACGGATCGATGCAATGCTCCAGGAGTACTTTTTCAAAGCATTGAATCTGCAACGGAGCTGCCAGACCTTCAATATCCCAATGTATACAACTAGTTAAAATCAACTTTCCTTTATATTCTGGGATTTCCCTAAAAAAATACAAAAGCCTCGAGGGGTATAAATGGACAGTGCACCCTGGATTTGTGAACAATATTCAGCTTTGGAATCTTTCAGCAAAGGATTATTTTATTGTTACTGGAAGGGTAAGTGGCGCGTCATTCCTTTAATTAACAAATTCTTATAAGCAGTATTATTTTATTCAATTCATTGCGGTGAAAATTGATTCATTAAAAAAAACAACAACTTTCAGTTCAGTAAAACAATAAAGTCTTGACTGCATTACAACACCCTAAGATATATACGTATACTGAGTTATCGTTTTAGTTGTAAGAACTCAGGGCGCCGTGGTGAGTTTAAAGGTCAGTTCTGTCGCATTCCTGTTGTAGTGGCTAGGGGGCGCTACACAATCACAAGGAAATTCAAAGTGCTTCACAGCTACATAAAATCACAAATAAAATCATTCATTAAAACATATAAAAATAATTATTAATTAAATTAAAAGCAAAGAGTGCAGATAAAATCCTTCCAGTCTCTACAGCTTAATAGAACTGTCTCAGTCTGGATTTGATCACAGTTGAGGCCTGTCTCATCTTCTGGAAGACTGTTCCAGATTTTAGGCATAAAGCTGAAATGCTGCTTCACCTTGTTTAGTCCTGACTCTGGAAACCAGCAGGAGACCACTGGAGACCACTGCCTGAGGTTCTCAGAGTCCCAGTTGGTTCACATGGCTCTAACATGTCAGAGATGGACTTTGGCGCTACACCATGAAGAGACTCGTAGACAAGCAGAGTGTTTTAAAGTCTATTCTCAGAGCGACAGGGAACCAGTGCAGAGACCTGAGGACTGGACTAATGTGGTGGTATTTTCTGGTTCTAGTCAGGACTGGAGCAGCAGCAGTCTGGATGTACTGCAGCTGGTTTACAGCTGGTTTTGAGACCCCAGTCAGCAGCCGTTACAGTGGTCTAACCTGCTGGAGAGAAACGCATGGATTAGTCTTGTCCTATTTGCACTGGACTAGTATCATCTGAGGACCTACAATCATACGAGCAATGGCGAGGAAAAACATTTGTATCCGTTGTGGATAAATGTTGTATTTGAGGTGTGTGATCAGTGATCATACAGCTACTCTTTGAGTAAACAAAACAGTAACCGGCACTTTTGATGTCGTAAACAATATTTCTTCTTACAGCATGCTGCCATGCAAGTCATCCATCTCATCATCGCTCCTCTGCTGGCTCAGAACTTCTTTCTTTTTATTGGTCTCCAGCTTAACGTTGACAAATTTCTTGAATTTTGTCCCAAAATGTCATCGACTACGTTATCCATCAGCGTCGCCATAAGAAAAGAAAAAGAAAAAGCAAAGGCAGTGAGAGGAAACATTTTAAAAAAAAGAGAAAGTAAGAAATTCCTCTTACAAATCCCTGAATTACTGAGATGTGTGTTCACACTGGATTAAAATTCTTCCATGACCTCTGTGTTGGCTGAAATAGGGAAGGTAATCTGGGCTGGAAGTTTTACTTTACAGATCACAGACATGGAGCATTCACACGGGATTAACATCACAGACGTTGTCTGCAATTATTACAGATTACCGCAGGTCCTCGGGTAATACTGGTCCAGGTTTTTAGGTGTATTTCTCTGTCCAGTCAAATTTATGAGGAGCAACAAAATAGAAGAAGATTCTAGATGAAAACGTTTGACTCCTTTGAGGATTCTGTTATTTCCATGAGGTAAGACTATTTCTGCTATAGTTTCGTCTTATTACTGGAGATTCATGAACGGTTGTCTGACTGAATTCTTTAATTAACATATATATATAGATATATATTTACCGTCAGGTGACCTTAGAGTCTAAGAAAGAATGTAAGAAAAAGAATGAACAAAAAAGACTTGACAACAAAACATATTTTAAACGCAGCCACCAGGAGTTCTCTACGTTTCTACTTTTTTTTCCTCCAGTTTTAAAACTCAAACTTTTTAATTTATATTACTATGACAATAGTATGAGCATTATTCTTTTATCCCAGAATAATCATGTTGTTTTGAAGAACTAAACATTTTCTTTAAATACGACAATACTGCAGGTAAGCCTTATTCTATTTTATAATGGGCCACAGGTCTGGAGCTGGTACTGTAGGTTCCCTGGAGACCAGGGTGCACCCTAAAAAGAAAGAAATGAGCCTGCAGACAGCTTGTCAGCACAAATAGGAATTATGTCTTTAATCAAAGCTTTCATTCCAAGCAGGACAGAAACTCAGAAAAAAAAACAGTACAGCTATAACTTCCAATGATTTGCTTCAGGCTTTACGTGGAATAGCAAAACCACTTACGGCCTCCTCAGTATAACTCGCTAAAGAAGTAGTTCTATTTAAATTTTCACAAAAAAGTAAGAAAGAAAGCAAATTCAAAGACCAAAAGGAGCACCTTGCAGACTTCACAGGATTTTAGAAGCAAGTGATAACAATCTGACGAATGTGGCTGGAAATATCTCTTACAGCTCAACCTTTTGCATGAGAGGGAAATAACTAAATAATACAGCACTGAAAATAGCACTGAATAAAATAACACTGATGAAAAATAACATGACATTTTAGAGGGGAAAAGATTTCATTCAAGATTAAATTTTTAAGATGTGAGGCGGATATCTTTGATCATTCTTAAAGCTGAAAACGTAGGATTCAGAAAGTCACAGAATCACTTTTACTCTAAATCCAGGTGTAAACAAGACCATAAAAGTCAGCACTTAACACCATTGTTGGACCTTTCCAATATGTTGAACTAAATCTGAATACATATTTTGCTGACATGTTTTATAAAAGTTATGTACAAGCTGAGGTTGTAGACAACATTACACAAATACACAGATGAGATGTTGTATTCTATCCAAAGTTATCTTAAAGTAGATGAGCGTTAGCCGCAGCCTTCATGTAGGCTGGATGGAACTTGTAACATTATTAAGGGTGCTGGTGCAACGCTAAATGCATCCTTACTGCTATTTATATTTGTTGTTATTGTATCAATTCAAGCTCTAAAGTACCACGCTGGTCATCACCCTAACTACCACCCTACCCAGCTAGCAAAGAACTTTTGGTCCAACTTCACCCATAAGACTTTTCTTTGTGCCATTTGAATAGTTGAAACTGTCTGACATTAAATCAGACTAAACTGTTCCTTTATTTATTTTTTGAGGTCAGTTAGGATTACCAAAATTATTTCTATATGTGAAATGTCAGAATTATAAGAAAGACGCATGTTTTTTGTTTAAGTGATGTTTCAATTGCTTTATTACAAGTCAAGAGTTTACATACACCAATGCCCCACTGGACTAGTATCATCTGGGGACCTGCAATAATTTAAATTACACACTAAGGTCTGTAGTTTACTAGAATTTACAGACATTAATTATCAGATATGTAGTGAAAGCTGCGTGTTGCGTAATATACAGTGCTGCAATCAAATGGGCAATGGCGGGGAAAAAGCAGAGCGGGGCGCTGGATGCGGGATGCGACCCTAAATTTAATCGCAGGGTGGAGGGAAGTCCAGTGCACTGGTTGAGGTCTGCTGCATGACACTGATCCACATGGCTGTGATCCATGATGCTGAGCAAGTGCTGGAGGTCCATGTGACTGCTTTATCTCAGCCTGCTAGGCTGATTTAGTTCTAGTGTGGATATTACATAAAACATTACAACACAAACCACACACATTTATTCACATACACGATACACCACATCCATCAGCATTCTACACACACACCACACCCATCACTGCCCGTCTTGTGTCTTTCTGGTCTTTTCTGTCCATCCATTTCTGTCCTATCTTTTCATTCTACACTGTCGGGTTTTAGTAGTTATTAAAAATATGTTACATCAGACTGCGAAAGAGTGCTAGTGAAGGACACACACTGAAACACACACACACACACACACATACAACAAAACTAAGATCTGCCACAAGATTAAATTGCATATATATCAAAATTAATAAAATGTTTTGCAAGATTATGACATTAACCATTAATATATATGCATGCAGCTTTTAAGAAGATAGTTCAATTCAGTTCAACTGAAATACAGTCTGCTTTGTCTCTTTTTAATTTCTGAATAAAATTTGTACTTTTGAAAGTCATGAAAAGCATTACGATGAGACTTTTAAGCTTCAACTGCTGGACAGACACTTGTTATCCTAGAGAAGATTTTAGTAAACCTGGGGGTCATGCTCCCTCCATGATGGCATGTGGTTCAACACCCAAGGCACTGAAGCAAACCAAAACCAGTATGCACCATGCTTTAACACTGGGATGATATTCAGTCCACAAATCATTTTCTCAGTTACATAACGAACTGCTAAGTTGCTCTTTAGCAAACTTCAGGCTCATGGCCATGAGCTGAACAATAGCCTGAACGACACCTGGCAGCAGCCTAAAAGGGCCTTGTTGTGACTGGCAAAAACATATTTCTGCTGTAGTTTAGTAGTTTAATTTCACTCAGAGCAGCCCCATGAAAATCTGCAGGGAGGGGAGGGGGGTGTTCATTTCACCCTACATGGATATGCACAGTGTCATTTCCATATGGGCAGGAAATGACTGTCTCGATGTCATCTGTCACAGTGTCCTCTCCTCAGTGTTGTCTCTTCTCATTTATCGCTGCCATTGCAGTTTCTGCAAACAACTTAAATTCAGCAACCTTATCAGCTCCTTTAGTGTATATCTCTTCAGTTAATTGCGTTTTACTTTTTTTTTTTGTCTTTGTGGTACTCTTCTTCTTTGTTTTAATGGAAGTTGGTAAACAGCAAAAGTGGTGCCCTACCACCATCAGGTAGGACGTGATAGTTTGCTGAGTCAGTGCATCCTACGGCTTCTGTTAGTGGAGACGTGAGTGAAAGGAGGTCGGTCCGGTTACAGTTTCACCCTCCTGTTTTACCCTGGACCCCCACTAATGGAACTGCAGTTCAGTTAAGCCTTTAATGAAGTCATCAGTCTGTGGGTACGCTTGATTTTACCACCAGCTCTGTGAATGTTTAATGGTTATGTTCTTTTTTTTGTTAATGAATTTATAGCATTTCACCTCTGGACCCAGAGTCAGGCCCATCAGGTTCAGGGGGATAACTCCAGGATTTGTGTATTGTTTCCTCCAGTGTTGTTAATATTTAGTGGATATGTTCAATAAAGATACAAGAAATTCTAAGTGTTTGTATGTTATCATTATAACCACATTGTTTTTGTCCATTATTGTGACTTAGGTGCAGTGGCTTGTTTGTCACGGAAATGAAAAACAGCTTCATTTCCTTTGTATTTAAATTTGAGGTAAACATAACTAATATTTCGATATAATGAGCTAAAGGGGGGTTCATAATCAACCTAACAACCCATACCAGAGGTTTTAAATTGTATAGTTTAGAGACCAACATACAGTATATCCTACACAAATATGTGCATGCATGTTCATTTCACCACATTTATCAAAGTGTGCATTCATACATGGGTTTTTTTATCTTAGTCATTGTAAAATGTATGCACACGGACGAGCCTGACTTCCACTCCCATCTGTATCCATGAATAGATGTCAAAACTCCTTTAATGAATTATTTGCATATAAAAGCATTGGTTGCAACACAGCTAAATAGACACGACAATGGAAACAACAGCAAAGTAGAAGCATATTTGTATCCAATATATTGAAACAGGGAAGAGCATGAAAGATTTTTTTTTTATTCAGCAGTCTCACTTTGAGAATCCAGACCTGGAAATTAACTCGTAAATGAAAAAAGTAACAAATGTAATTCCCTCTCTAAATTCAGAGCAGAGGACTCTGCAGAGGTTGAGAAATATGAGCTGGATGAATGTGCATCAGTTCACCATCGACAGTACAGGCAGAGGACCAGCAACCCCAGCTCAACCCAGCTTTTCCTTCCACTGATGGAACACATTGCTTTTATAACTGGCAGGAGTAAACAGATTTGCAGAGCTACTTTGATTGATAAAAGACAAAACATCTCAAATTTGCTGTTCGTAAAAGTATCTGCAGATGGGAATCAAAAGGACATCTACAAAGACACTTGACCATCAAAAGTAGCTGATCTGCATAAACCTGGAAAGAGCAAAGTCATTTCATAATATTTAGAAGTTAAACATTCAAGGAATGGAGACAGCTAAGCAGTGTGGCTATTCTTCCTAGAAGTATTCATCCACCAAAGATGCCTTCAGAGATCACTGGATCCTCAAAGAGGTGAAGCAGAACCCATAAGAGCATAAGAACAGGTAAAGACTTGTGCAGTCTACCATTGAGGGGACAGTGAACCTGCTGGGTGTCCACTGAAAAATGCCACTGAGGACGTTGCTCCTCTCTAATAAAAAAGCAAACAAAACGTGTGTGAAATCTGGGGAAGCCAAATTGCTGCAGAGATTTTTTTATTTGTTTATTTATTGTGAACTGATGAAACAAGACTTTAATGCGTAGAACAAAAGGGAATCAGCTTCCAACATCAAAATACCATCCCAGCAGTGAAGTCCGGTGCAGTGAGCATCATGATTTGGGTTCACTTTGATGCCTCAAGACCTGGAGATCAGAAGAGAAATTAATTCTCAAGCTAAATCTCCTCTAAGACAATGTTGGGGTGTTTTTCCACCAGCTGAAGCCTAGTAGAACAAAAAAAAAAACAACTCAAAAATGATGATAGAGCAACTTGTGATGTTTCACTTCATGCCGTTTATCCACAGCCAACACTTGTCATGTCATTCAGACAACACAGATGGCATGGACAGAAGGGTGATGAGACCGAGCAGAATAGGTCAGAAACTGACAGACTTTTTTTTTCTTTTTAACTAAACATTATTTAATCAAATAAAGACTTTTGGCAATGTCTTTTTAGATGACATTTAGTGAAAACGTCATCTAAAAGGATGTAGGCTTCCAGACGGAAAAACTGGTTGTAGCTGTTAGATTAGTTTGTTTAGTTGCTTATAACACAAAGTAGCAACTTGCAATACCACAAATTCGATAATTTTAGAGCTAAGGCTATTCAATCGTGTGCACATTCATTCATTTTCTAAACAAGGTTCAGTCTTATTCAGGGTTCTGCTAGAGTTTGTCCCAACTATCATTAAGCAATAGGTGGCGTACATGTGTAGAGAGACCACCAGACTGTCACTGAACCTTCAAATAAGGGCAGTTTTAAGAATACCAAATTTGGACTTCTGTACATGGTAGTTCATATTTGGTGAGTTCAGTTGTGTAGTATGTACTTTGGAGGATGGAAAGACACAGTTTGGTCTTTCTGATTGATGTCATCTGCTGGGAGGTCCACACATCTCTGAATATGTCAGAGGGACATTGTCAAATAGACACTTTTTTTTAATGAACTGACAAATCTGAAGCAAGAAATGCTATATCCTTGCATGAAAACATCTTAAAATTACATTCCATTGAGAAACAATAGTATTTTGAAATTGTAGTCATTGTCACGCATTGGTGCATAAAGCATTCTAAAATAATATGCCTTCTTGAGTCTCCACCGGATGCATCTTTGATGTAATGGGCAAATCAAGAACACCTCAAGGAGCTTTGACTTTACTAGGTAGATACATGTTCTGAATGCTAATAGTCTTCTGACTGTGACTCACATTTTGCAAATTCAAAAATCCATACAAAAATGCATGCTAAGAAACAACCTGAATTGTGTAAATAGGATCTACCTGACTATTATGCAATAACGTGTAAGAGGGCATAACTCACGCTCTTCCAGAGCTTTGCAGACCTGTGCCTTTCAGCACTAGTACTAAATAACTGGTGCTGCCACCTAGAGGATACCATTCTGTGTCGTGACAAAGGTTTCTGGTTCAACCATGTCCCGTTTCAGAGAACAAGCATATCAAAATTTGATGAAATGGTAAAATCCAAGTTCAAGGAGGTGCAGCTTTCCCCAACTCTTCATGTCATATCCAGAAGCACCACCCCTGTTGGATTTTGGATCAGATGCTTTCAGAATATTTGATGTATATGTAGAGCGTGTTTCATATACGCTCCCCATGTACGGTGCAAGTGATGTGCTCAAGGGCATAAATGAAGTGTGGTCTGTGAGGGCAGACAGCCCATCTGTGAGAAAGTGCAGTCAGACATCTGGTGACTTCTTTAAAAGTTCCAAAATTAAACAGAAAATCATCTAACGTGATTGCTTTGGATATGATGCACACTGGAGCAGATTGGAATATTAATAGAGACATGTATGTGCATTTATAAACACACACATTCATTGTGAATGAGTGCCCCAAGGCAAACACATAGCCTATATGCAAATGAGGAAACCAGTGCAACCAGCTGTAGCACACAGACACACACACATATGCATGCAAGCACTTGCTAATTAAGAGAAAACAAACAGTTATTGGGCCAGTCTGTAGGGACTGGATTACACCATCTCCACTTGCTCAGCAAATTACTCTTGAAATTCAATCAACACACCACCCTCTTCCTTGAATCTACAGGAGACTGTAATCAAAGCCGGAGCTTAAAATAGTACTGGGGATAAATAAAATATTAGTACACACACACACTTTAAGTCATGCTGATATCTACCAACACAGAGTTTAAAGGTCCCAAAAAGTTTTAATCCTGTTCTACCTCAACAGAGTTAAATAAGAATAGTCTTGCATGACAAATAGACATGCAGTGAACCCCAAATCCTATTGTCACCTCTTTCATTTGTCAATTTCACAAATTAAATAATCGTCTGAAACACACCCCAAAACCTGCAAAGTTTTTCATAAACACTTTACACATTTGGATCCTCCTCCAACATTAAGGCAAGGCAAGTTTATCTATAGAGTACAATTCAACAACAGGGTGATTCAAATTCATTCATTCAGCTTCTCCATGTCTGGTTCTGACTCTGGGAACTAAAGACCAGATCCAGATAATCTGAGGGGTCTGGTAGGTTCATGTTGAGTCAGTAGGTCACTGATGTATTTTGGTCCTAAATCATTCAGAACAGGCAGCCAGTGTAAAGACCTCTGAACTGGACCGACAAGCCCACTTTCTGCTGGACTCTGGAGGTCTTAACGTCTGTCTGAGGATCAGGAAACTTGTATGGATACCAAGAAGGAAAATCAAGTAGTCTTAAGGATGAAACATGTATTTTTCTGCACTTCAGACTGTTTCTCCAACCTTGGAAAGTTTCAAGAAGACTTCATTCAGCAGCTGACACTCTAATGAGGCGCTACCGGGATCACTATCACAACGTGTAAGTGCCAGCACATAAACACCAAGATTTTCTCATCAGACAATATGCCGATGGAAATGGAAAAACAAACAAACAACGATCTAATTAAGAATGATTATGGTGGAGGTAAAAACTGGACCCATTTCTGTTGGGGATTTTGGCTCACCTTGTAGGCCTTGCCTCCAGTTCCATGGCAATAGCACCTCCATCCCTGTAAAAGACACAGCAGTCGTGGTTGAAGTTGGAGCTCTTTTTCTGCATCTTCTCAGACTTTTGCAGCTCTGTATCGCTACACACATCCTTTGAACACCTGGTTGGTATCTATCGTGGTTCTCCAATAGCTCCTGCTCTCCTCTGTGACTGGTGGGGAATCCAACCTCTACCATCTGTCTTTGGCTCCGCCAACAGCTGACAATCGTGTTGGCTCCGGCCAAATTTAGATTATTGAATTCTCTCCAGACGACTGGATTTTCTCTGTGTCTGAGTCCAGTGTTTTCTCTGAACTATCTTCATTCACCAGCCTTGAACTTCATTTAACTGAGCTGTGTTGCTCTGAAACAATGAGTCATACAATCATAAATATGCTCTGTGTCAGGATAAACTCTGATAACTTCTGTAGGCGTAGCTTCACGGTAAACACACCAATCATGCACATCACATTGAATCACAACAACCAATATGAGTGTAGCCTATTTAATCATTAATGAACACACCAAATCAGCTTTTTCTCATGACAGAAAGTATCAGAGATTTCATGGGGTGGGTAAAAGTGCACATAGGCAATTTTCAGTAAAAACAACATTAAGCCCCCTCCTCAATCTAACGACCTCAGTAAGCAAATTTAACCAGCCAAATAATGCAATTTATGGAACTTTTAAAGGGGACCTATTATACCTCTTTTTCAACAAGTTAGAATAGGTCTATGGGGTATACATGTTAAAAATCACTCTCATAAAGAGATCTCACCAGCTCTTTTCTTGCCAATTTCAGTCCCTTTCAGAATTTGCTGTTTAAGGGCTCTATCACTTTAATGCAAAGGAGCTGTTGCTGGCCATGCTCCACTTAGGCCTATACCATGACCAGAGCACTCTGGGTAATGTAGTATTTCCGTACAGCCACGTTAAAAAAGTGATGTAATCAACCTCGGAGGGTTAACAAATTATCAAGCTGTAGGAACCCTCATCATCAGTGATATTATGGTGTGGACTCTGGAACAGCTGGTGCTTGTTTGTGTTTTGCCATTTAGCGAAAGCTAAATGTAGCCGCCAGCCCTTCATCTGCTTGCAGTTGTTTTCTCCATTCCAGTTCGCAAATGCAGAGCAAAGCCGATTGAGTCATTTTAAACTCAATAATTTCCAAAAGAAATGTTTGTTGAAATGTTGTACCCTCACTTAATGTTACAGTGCTCCAAATTCCAGAGCAGCCGGGACCCGCTCTGGTTCAGCTCTGTTCAGCATAAACAAACTCTGGCCGTTCCTTGTTGGTGTTTTACCACTTAGCACAAACTAAATGTAGCTGCGGTTCGTGGAACGGCCAGGATCAGCTCTGGTTCAGGTCTGGTGTGGAGTTCCATGGGAAATGTACATTTACTTAGAGTAACTTTATAAAGTGAGGCTACGGCAGCTGACGTTAGCCTAGACTACAGGACTTTTACTTGATGGCTGCCTCCACTGAGGATAACAAAATTTAATCAAACTATATTCAATTCAATTCAATTCAGTTTATTTATATAGTGCCTATTTACAACAAGTCATCTCTAGGCGCTTTAGAAACCCAGAGCTTGACCCCCGAGCACATGGCAACACCATCTATGGCAAGATAAAACTCCCTCATGGGAAGAAACCTTGAGCAGGACCCGGCTCTTAGGGGGACCCTCCTGCTGAAGGCCAGCCGGGTAAGAAGGAGATGAGGAGAATTAGGACAGAGGGAAGGAAGAACAGAGGAGATGTACAATAGATAGATTCAAATATATATACAATATGTTGTACAGGAATATATGATATAAAATATATACATTGTAACATGTAAAGGTACGTAATAATTATAAAATATTAATATCTATAGATTTCTAATAAGTTTATGTCTAAATATAAATATGTGGTGGTCCGGACTGCAGCATCCAGTCGACAGGTCCAGTAGACCGACAGCTTCACCACCAGAGCATCACCACCAGAGCATCAACACCAGAGCATCACCGCAAGACCGCCTGAAAAAGGAGAAGGGAGAGAGACTATGGAAGATAGACAACATTGATTCTATTAAATGATTCAGGACAGTCTGGAACAAAGATAGCACAGATACTCTATAGACAACGTTTCAACAAGCATGACTTTCAGAAATTATCGAGCTATGAAATGACTCGATCAGCTGTGCACCGCATTTGTGCTGTTAAATAGCAAAACACAAACAAGCTTGTTCATGCTTAAATGTGATAGAAACGCAAAACTCATTATGGGCAAGTAATTACATCTCCCTCATCTGCTGCCTTGCCACAGACAGTAGGTACAGATCCCTCCATCAGAAGACGTCTGCTGGCTAACCCTGCTGCGTACTGTCTGAGCTTCTCAAAGCAGTCTGCCTTGAAGTGGTTCACACACACAAGATTGTTGCTGGAACATGGCCATGGAAAATGAGATGGAGCCTCGCAGTTCTTCGGTTCTGTTTGGCTGGGAGAAAGTGTTGTGTTGTTCTTCACAGCCGACACACTTCATTTGTGATTTGCCTTTGATTGTGGCGTTGGTGCTCCTAAAACCAACAAAACAAAACCAGCGGATCTTCTACTGATCTGGAAGGGGTTAATAGGTGAGGGGTGGTGCCAGAGTGGGTCTTCCTTACACTGACGTTACAATAGAGGAATCTAAACAGCACATGATTCCTGACACCAAAATCGTTCCACTGATTCACAGAAAATGGATGGATGGTTTGTTTATGAACTTGTAGTGTTTACAGGAGCAGGAGAGACCCAAATGGAAAACAAAAGGAAGCTAAAAGGGATTTTTGCATAATAGGTCGCCTTTAAGGGCTGAGACTTCCAAAACAAGAAGCATCCAACATGGAAGCACGCAGCCTTCTCCTATGGCTGGTCTGCTTGTTTTAGATGTTTTTGTGGTCTAACACATTTGGCTCAAACTCGTGGACCATTGGCAGACTTCTGTAGATGTTACAAGCTGATGGTGATCCAGTGTTTTGAATCAGGTGTGTATATTAAATGTTGGACAGTGGTCCCTACAGACCACTGATCTAAATTTTAAAATTGTAGTATACTCCATGACCCTGAAGTTAGCTTTGCATTCGCAGCTTCTTTTTAGTAAAAGGGCCACTGCAGACTGGAAGGTACAAATTGGGAGACCAGCTTCAACTTTTAGACTGTTATCAGCAACAATCCAAAGGCCTGGCTTTGTGATGTTATGGGGTTGCATCAGTGTAATGGGACAAATCAAGACCCAAAACTCTTCATCACTTGGTATTGTTCATGTCAGAACACTTTTTAAATGTTGTGAGAAAATTATCAACTTGTAGCATTTTGATAAACATCAATAAGGAAAAAAATAAAGACACTTTTACAGTTTAACAGGACATCCAACAACTTTTTGAACTGTATGTACCCTTTGGTTCCCACAGTATGTAATCATTTAGCAAATTGTTTCTGACACCCACAAATAGATTTAATTTTCTCATCTACAGCTTTATCTAACAGGTTCTGACAGCTGAAGTTACAAGTTTCCAGAGTAAACATGCCTTCTTGAGTATAATTACAGCTGTGAATTACAACACATCAGCATAAAAGGCCAAACCAATTCACAAGGTGAAACAACAAAAACAGATTCATTTAGATGTCACACACATAAATGACATCAAAATTAATTCTGTGCCATCACAATTTCATATTGTTATATTATTTATAGATGAACCTGACACAGAGAGACCAGAACAAACCGTGATGAGTGAACTGACAGAGCTTCACAACTTTGTTTGGAGGTAGCATCAATGCCTCAGACAGAGAAGGCCAGTGAAGGCTGTTCATGGAGGGATCCATCGAAACAACTGAAGGCAATTAGATCCACTGCTAATCTGCACAGGAGTCAGCTTGAATGTAAGTTTGAAATACAAATGTTGAACTTAATGTGCACATTTACTGCTAAATGTAAAAGTGCGTTTGCAAAGTTTAATTCATTCAACAGTCTCATGAAGATAATATATTTTTCACTTTTGCATTCATTGTGAACTCTGAGAACATTCTGAATCACTGAATTAAACTTGAAAAGAAAGAAAAATCTATTTAGCATAACTGTGGCAACCTTTAAGTGTCTTTTGAAGTGAACAGATAAGATAAGATTGTTCTTGTCATTGTTCTCCAAATTCTGTTGGAGGAACCTTCTAATGCCTGAAAGCACACATATTATATGCATATATAAAATATAATGAGAAAGTATGAAAAGAAAAGAAAATAGCCATCATGCTGCCAAGTGTTGGTTGACTTTGAAGCCTTACAGGGTTAAGAACGATGTTAAATCTGTTGGCTTTGAAATTTGTTTTTAAATATAGTGGGCAAACCACTGCTTTCTTTTAACCTCCAGACTGACAGAAAAAAACAGAAAAGCTACAGCCGTATACTCACTTTCGCCTTACCAATAATTAGTTTGTGTTTATGTTTGTTATGTGTGTTCCTGGGGCTTCACCTCAGCCCAGGTCTGGGCTGGTGTTAATAATAATATGATGTTTGGGTTTAGCACCAATCCTGTCAGTAATTGGCATCATCTTGGTTGTGCCAGTTTAATAGTGTCAACCGTTGATCCTCCTTTATAAAATATCTCGAGAAAGGTGTCTGTCAGGTGGAGGGCTTCACATTTAATGTAATCCCTTTTAGGAAGACGTGGGTCTGTCTGTTAGCAATAAAAGACTCAGAAGTTTGAATCAAATCCATAAATGGCTTGCTCTCACTTATTTGATACAGTTTGAATTTTATTTTCCAGCTCTGCAATTCTCTCAGGCAGCTGTGTACATTCCATACAGCTCACAGGTTTTCCTGGCGACATAAACTGTGTCTCAACAACTAAAACAGTCAGCAGACTGTCACTCCTGAGCTGACCTCGGCATTACTTCTCCGCCAGTTGAGATGGCAATATAATTATAGACATCTGAGACCCCAAAGCTATGGAGGACCAAAACAGACATAATTAAAACTGAAATGTATATTTTTTGTTTCTTCTTTTCCTTATACATGCATTTTCATCAAAAAATATATGTATTTTGTTTTTTCAGGATCGGATATCTGAATGCCCCAAGCTCACAGATATCCAATCCTGATTTTGGCCCTCATACTGTATAAAAACAGACATGATAGTATTGTCTGTATTTTAAATCACTGCGCGTGTTCAGGAACACTGAAATCATGCACAGACGATGCCAGAAATAGTGTTGTCCTCTCTGGACCAAAGTTCGTTTAAAATGGACTGAGATGAAGGGGAAAACTGTACTTTGGTGACTTTTTGGAAACCATGGATGCATCCTCTGGACTAAAGAGGAAAGGAGCAACACACCTTCCATCATTCAGCAGGACAATGCTGAACTGGCTTCTTGGTAGAAGAGGCCAGGTCCTGTAGTCCAGACCTTTCATCATGCGAAAACATTGAGGAAAATACTAAAAAGGAAGATCCAGGAATGCTGAGCAGCTCCAGTCCTGCATCAGGCAAGAATGGGAAAACATTCTTGTCCCAAAACTCTAGTAACTGATCTCCTTATTTCCCAGATATATGTGAACTGTGCGGCACAATGATCAACATTACACTATCCCAACTTTTTTGAGTTGTTGTTACATTCAAATTCTATTTTACCCTTTTCTTTGTTTTAGGACAGTACATTTCTCCATTTACGTTTGATATATTTGTGTTCTGTTGTGAATAGAAAGGGGTTTATTGGACATGCTTTCTCACTTCAGAGCATTTTGTTTTTATCTAAATTCTGCAGTTTCCCAACTTTTCTGGAATTGTACTATGAAACTAGTCTGTGATGCAACAGTCCCCACAGGTCTGAACGGCTCACTGAATTATATATTTTCAGACTTAGTCGGACCCAAACACATTGACATTTGTTACTTTTCAAAGATTTCAGTTGCTAGTTACTTCTGAAATCTAAAGAATTCCTCAAATAGAAAAAAAGGAAATTTTTCCAAACAACTAGAAAGCTTTGTTGATGATGAGGCTGAAAAGAAAATGATTGCCTTGTCCTCTGTGTTTGGCTTGGGCCAGTTTTGTTTCATAAGGTCTACGTTTTTATTCTAAGTTCCAACATATTTGCTGTTTTGCTTCCTTTCATGTCTTTTCTTTTGTGCCTTATGTATACAGTATTTCTCCTCTCCACCGCCCTCCTGCCCAGTTTCTGTGATCATCTCTCTGTTCAGCTATCGGAGGACATACTCCAGATGGCACTGACAAGGATCAGCACTTTCTGCTGGCTTCCATTAATTGGGGACACTTTGGTGAGGGCAATCCCTCCCGATGACAGGCATTTTACTGGCTCTCTCTGCTGCCTGTGACACATGGACATCCGTACCACGCTGCAAGATGGAAAAAAATAATGATCCCGTCATTTTTCATGGAGCATCCGACAGAAGAGATAGCTGAGGAGGAGGGAAGGTTTTATTTGGATACTCAGCTGGATCCGTATGGATTATTACAGAGATAATACAACAGTTGTAAAGTATATTTCACAGTGGACTTGTCCAGTGTCATATGAACCTTATGTTGCTCATCATAACTTACATTTTATTTTTGTCTTAATATGAAAAAAACAAAAACAAAAAAAAGAAAAAACAATTTTGCAGGGTCAGACAATAGTGGACAGTAGTTTAATTAATTTAAATCTATAATCTAAATATTATAGATTGCCAGTGCGATATTCATTTTAAAGTAGCTCATTTGCCAAAGTGTGAGACAGATACAATAAAAAAATATATAGAAGGTTTTTTAAGTATTTAGAAGTTTAGAAGAAGCAAATAAGATAGAGAAAGTGAGAAGGGAACCTAACCCTGTGTGTTGAGATGCAAATGAGGCTGCTGCTAATGTTTAAACCATTAATATGATAGACTGGCATTACCATACACAGACTACACTGAAAAAAAGAAACTGGCCATCTATTGGATTTATGTAACATCTTGAGTGTATTTAACACAATTGCCTCATATTCTAAAATTAAGCGTAACTGTATGGTGTAGAAACTACATGATACGCAGAGAGGGTACACGTATTTGTTCAGATCACGTTGGAATGAAGTTATCAAGAATGTAGCAGTGTTAAGTACCGTGATACAACATGAGATTTCATCTTGCACGCTTTGAAATTTTTGAAGAAGGCCGCAGTCTCAGTCAAATCCAACTGCTCGCTCACTGCTACGTCACTCATTCAGTAAGTCTGGATTTTCTGATTGAAAGTTGTCAAAATCTCAGCCAAATGTAGTTTAATGGCCTGAGATTCACCATCTAATGTTAACTAAGTGCATGTGAGCGTATTTGCTTGTGCTGTTTTATTGTGTTTCATTTGAATTAGATTTTTGAGTGGGAGCCGTTAATGTTGCATGTAACGTAACTGTGAAGTGTTTCCAAAGTACTTTAGTTTTCTGTTTGAACTGGTTAGTCAATTTACTGTTCACATTGTGTGTTGACTGCATTGTAGCATTAGTGAGATCTGACCATCGAGCAGCATTTGCTAAAGTTATCAGTTACCTCCCCACTGCCCTCCCCTCCCATATCCTCCTCCATCGTACCTGTATATATCGACAGACAGGTGATTACTGTAATTGGTTTCAGACTATTTTGTGTGTCTGATATTTTGCCCCAGTCATGTATGGGAACAGACTGGACAAAATATTGGAAAAATGTTCAACACAGTGCACTAAGTCACTATTAAATGTATTAACTCCAATCATAGCTGTCATTTATTTAACCTTTTGCAAACTATTTGGTTTAACCCTGACCCAAAACATCTGATTAGCCGTGTCACAGTTTGTGAATTACGGGTCATAGTTGAGAGAATCTTCATTAAACTTAAAAGTTCACCCTCTTGTTGGTGTATATCTTCCCTTTGTTTTTCTCTGTGTTTGATATTTCAAGAATGCAGGAAACAAGTCTCATTCACCAAAAGATTTCACAGCAGGAATTATAGATCAGCAATGGACAGGAGTCTTTTGATGCAGTGCAAAAACACATGATGCCCTGACCAGCTGTGTCATAGATAATTTGTTCATCTGTAAAAGTAATTCTTGACTTCATTAGGATGCATTTCCAAATATTCCATAGCAGAGCCCAGATGACTAACCATTCACAGTGCACGCCATAATACGGCCGGCAGGTGTAGTTTTGATGTTAGAAATGTCTTCTGAAATCTGTGGGCTGTGCCATAATTTAAAAATAATTTCATGTTGTTTCAGATAAACGTGGTGTTTAAGCGCATCACAACCATGCCTCTACAGTCAAGGTTTCTGTCGCAGCTTGACCTGCTCTCTGAAAGTCTGCTGAGAGTGTTGACAAAAAGCTGAAAGACAAAGCAGCCATGATGACAGTGAGAACTTTTAAATTGAACATTTATCAGCCTTCTGATTGGTCCCTGACTGACCAACCAGAAAAACTCCGTTGCTACATCTGGGGCGGAATATCCGGTTGGACAAAACATCCGTCTCTCTCATTCACAACAATGGAAAGAGCATAGTTTTTATTTGCTTTTATCGCCATTAAATCATTGGAGTATTTTTTGTTAAACTTTGTCTTAGTAAAAGGGAACCCTTCAGATCACACTACACACATTGTAGTGAGGGTGCAGCATATTTTTAATCCCAAAACAGGCAGAAATCTGAGCTGTAGCACCAAAACAAAGTAGGCTAGCCAGCAGGCTACAACCCATAGCTACAACTGTGAAAGAGTTTTATTTTTCTTAAAATGGTTGTCTTTTAAACAAAATCTAATGTTAAGCTTGTTAAGCTTCGTTCAATCTGTAAGTTATGTCTCTTTTTTCACTCGAATAGACCATGAATAGACCATGAATAGACCATGCATGGGAGGCCATTTTTGTGCTGCAGTAATCTGCTATACTGCATACATGGGTTTAAATAAACTTTAGCATTAGAATTGTTGCATTCAAAAGACACCAGTTTCAGGAACTAATTTGCTTTTCAGGTTTCAGGTGATTAACACATTGCACTCCCGGGATTGGTCTCCCGGTTTTTGTCTTCCTCCACCTGCTGAGATCTGGGCGTCTGATTGGTCTGCTCAGCAACCACCCGGCCAATGAAAGAGGACCATCCGCTTTTTAAATCCTGACACTCCAGCATTCTGGGTAGTTTACTCTCGTCATGAGCTCATGTGCCACTTTGAACTCCTGAGAATTAAAAGTAAATCTTGGTAAATTCTGGCTTTGTGAGCCTTCTGTAGTTTTTCTTTGGGTTGTAACATTGAATTATTTTGTTGGTTGGTCATTTTTGTTGTTCTTTTGACTCATGTTTGTTTGAATATACTGATTTATGGTGAAAAACCTGATTTTGGTTGTTCTTTTGGTTAAATCTTGTTAATTATTATTTTATTTATATATTTTTAGAAAAACAGCTTTTACTTTCCGCCAAATTCCATCTTGTTTATATTGTCTGTTCTTTGACTGAGATGGGGTTATAACAAATGCTAACAAAGCAAAGCAAGCAAGAAAAAGAAAAATAGCTGAGAGGGTTATACTGTGCAAAAGGAATATGTGGCTTCATGCAAGCTGTTGTGACTTTATGATAACAGTGACATATATGTATATATATATATATTTGTATATATATACATATACATATATATTTGTGTATATATATATATGTGTATATATATATATATATATATATATATATATAGTGTTAATAGATTACTTTTATGTAATAAAAAT
>JBAMYA010083767.1:0-22884 GCA_037176975.1 Arrhamphus sclerolepis | reverse complement strand
CCTGTTGAGGACCAAGAACAACCTCCTGCAATACCTCAGAATGAGGGACTGACCAGGGTTGCAATAAGGGATGCACTTGTTTTTAATTACTGCAAATATTGTAATTATTTGGATCAAATGTATCCCAGTCCTAGCTAAAAGCTTTAAAAGAAACACAAACTGAAGGTTTGATCCAGATCAAATCCAAAATTATGTGATCTTATGGGATAATGAATCCCTTTTTTCTTTCGAACAACCTGTTTCCAAGATTTGATCCAATCTGGATAACTTATCCGGATTAAATATTTTGAAAAAACAGGCCCCAGCAGATCTTATTTTAGATATCTATGTTTAAACTAGAGGACCTGCAGATCTAGTTTTAGATATTTATGTCTAAAATGCTTTTAGGTATCTGGGTCTAGTGTAGTTCGAAGCCCCCTGGTGGCAGCAAGCGTGTCTGCAGCTGCAGGTTAACAGGGAAAAACGGCTTATCTGGTAGTTTTCATGGTTTAAATCTGTTGAAAATGAAAGTCTCATTTTCATGTTTGCTTACTTTGAAACGTCGTGTTTGTGTTTGTAGTTTCGTCGTTGTGTAATAGACAGTGACGTCAGCGTCCTGAAAACGTCTCAGAGTAAGACCTCGTGCGTCTCTCTGATCTCCGTCTCCTAGTAACGGTCACCTGCAGATACACACCGGGACCGAACCCACCGACGGACCTGCCACTGGGCTGCAGGACTCCGAACCTCCCGGAACCCACACAGATCAAACCGATCCATCGATACTGGATCGATCAGCTCTGATGTCCGCTGATATGGATCATAACCGGCGCGTGGCCTGCGGCGGGATCGGAGAATGATGACGTCAGCCTGACAGGCTTGTGAGCTGATCGATCATATAGGCTATCAGGTGAATGAGGTTCCTCACTGAACCAGCTTTACAGAGTTATTGATCGGTTGTCTGACCCGGGTTTCTACGGTAGTCAATACTGAATATTGACGGTTTATTGATTACTGATTGGTGCTTAGACAGGTTTTAACTTACAGGTTCTCCTTGATCACGTGACCCAGCGTGATCAGCACGTCTTCACAACAGATCACCTACTGATCACTTTATTTATTGATCAGAACTGATCAGTTGTTGATCATGGGAAATTTCAACAATGAATTATTAAGTCAATAAATGTGATGAGCGACTGATTAAAGCTCTACTGATGTTCAGATTCCTGCAGCCTCCAGGGGGCTCCAGCCTACCAGATCAGATCAATATCCAGACTTATTGGAGAAATAGATGATCAGTTTTTATCTATAGACAAAAATAAATAAATACATAAATATAGTAGCTAATAAACCGTCTGAGTTTACAGTCACATTATGAAATTCTGTTAATTTCACATAATAACTTTTAATGAATTTGGATAAAGTATTTTTGAACTTAACTGAATTGAAATTATGAAGTCAGATATTCAGATGTTTTTCTTGCAAAGTTATAAAGTATTTTTTTTAATTCTTAGAAATGAACAAAGTGAATTAGATAAATAGTCTATTAATTGCAGAACATGCAAATTTAATGATTTTTAGAAAATCAGAAATTCTAATTTTGTTTGTCCTGATTTACATTTTAACAAATTTAAAATGTGATTCATTCCAAGGTTGTTTGTTGTTGTTTTTTTCCTGAAAATTTTACAGATTGTTAGAGATCTAAGTTCGGAGAACCTCTTTATCAAAGCTTTCCAATTTAGAAATTCAGGTTTGTTTGTTTTTGTCAAATTCACAAATTCATATCATACATTTTGATTTTCTTCTTTTAAATTTACAAATTGATTTATAATTTTGAAAATTTTATATGTAGCCTATAAAACAGGGCTATGTTTATTCATATTTTTGTCTTTTCATTGATTACATTGGTATTACATCACATTGGATTTAAACTATTTTCATCCTGGCTTAAATGCTGAGCTACTTGAGGGATTTTCTTGATTACTTTTTCTTCTTTTTTTTAACCACCTGTTATGATGAGTAACCATGACAGCGACAGAGTTGTTTACGAGATTTCAAGAAACCAAATTAAACCCACAATGACAAACCAAAAAACAAGATCCATCAGAACAACATCAGATATATGGTCAGGGATCAAATAAAATCGTATTATTAGTGAGTTGGATGTGGGCTTTCAGGGGATGGGATGAGGTGAACTGGTCCTGGTCGTCTCTGTAGGCTTCCCAGTGCTCCCAGCTGCCTCCAGATGCTGCCGGCCTCCATCCAGATCACGGGGGAGCTGCTGTCGGCGGCGGAGGTACAGGATATCTGCGAGAGCCTGAAGGAAGACGGTGTGCGCCTGCTATCCGTGCGCGGCTGCCAGCTGTCGGACCGGGACTTTGGCCGCGTGTGCCGCGGCGTGGCAGAGTCGCGCTCCCTGGCGCAGCTCAACCTGAACCTGGGCGTGGTCTCCAGCATCAGCCGCACGCGTCACCTGGCCGACGCCCTGAAAGCCAACCGTTCCCTGCAGACGCTGTTGTGAGTACGCCGCCGTCTGATTGAGACGCCCGCTGGCGTCCAGGTGAGGCCGGTTCTAAGACTCTGACCCCCCCCTACCCCACAGCCTGCACGGCAGCCCGCTGCTGGACGCCGGCCTGGTGACCCTCAACCCCGCCCTCTCTACCCACCCCTCACTGGTCTGTCTGGATCTAGGAGATTGCATGCTGGGAGACGAGGCGCTGGCGCTGGTGTGTGGGATGCTGCCGCCTGATGGAGCCAAGTCAGGTACGAGGCACCTGAACACACATACACAGCTGGACACGCCTGTACACATCTGGGCACACCTGAACAAACCTAAACACACCTGTTATCTGAACACACCTCCTAACTAAACACACGCCTGAACACACCTGGATCCAACATACAGTCAGAAGCTTGTGGTTCCTTCTGGAGCATAAATTAAGAGTATCATCTTCAAAATAAGCCGTATTTATGTGAATAAATAAACATGTAAGATGATACAAATTTATTAAAACATAAATGAGCAGTTTTTTTGTTCTCACAAATTTCCAAATTGATAGGGTGACAAATAATTCTTCATAAATTTGTTAATTTATAATGACAGAAATTAAAACTTTTGTTTTTCTGGCAGATCATTTTGTTAGAAATTCACATTCACACATTCTGCTAGGATGGCTCATCCAGGTGACAGCCGCTCAGGTGTCAGATGTCAGGTATTGGTCTGAATCTCATCGACGTGAGGAATCATTAACAGCATCCCAAGCCAATATCATTTTCAGGCTCAAAATGTCTGAGGCAGCTATGCATTCTGGGAGTTCTTACCTTTTTATGTTCACCTCCCTGATTGACCTGTGGATGACATCACAGGGGGTGTGTCCAGCTCTTTCATTCAGTCTCTGGTGTGTCCAGGTCTCAGGGAGCTGACTCTGAGCGCTAATCCAGGGATCAGCTCCAAAGGCTGGGCCCGCCTCTCCATTGCTGTGGCCCACAGCTCCCAGCTCCGGGTGCTCAACCTGGACTACAACCCCCTCGGTAACCATGACGACACCACACTGCATCGCTCGTGGTAGCTGCTGTCCTGACTGTGACTCTGATGACTTTGTCGGTTCTGGTTCTGGCTCTAGGTGATCAAATTGCAGGGATGCTGGCAGTCGCTGTGGCATCCAGCAGAACCCTGGAGGTTCTAGACCTGGAAGGAACCGGACTGACCAACCAGTCGGCACAGGTCAGCTAACTGTTGTTCTCTTGCTTGTCCCTGTCCAGTTACAGACCAGTTCTCCAGAGAGAGACCACACCCTCTGCTGGTTCCAGTTCTAGTTCAGAACCAGTTTTTGACACAGGATAGCTTCAGTTTCTCACTGTTTTTCTGCATTCCCTGGTTTCCCTGTGTGAATAAAGTTTGGAATTTTGAAAGGGGTCGGCCTCTATTCACAGGTGTTCCTGGACATGGTGGAAAACTACCCGACCAGCCTGCGAGTTCTGGTTTTGGTGGAGAACGACATCAGCCCGGAGCTGCAGCAGCAAATCAGCGACCTGCTGTCTGAGGCAGAGGAGGAGGACGACAGAGAGGCCCCACCCCTGCAGCGGGGCCCTGCCTCCAGCAGAGCTCTGCAGCCTATCAGAGACAAGTACACGCCCCTCACCTGGCTCCCCCACAGCAGTAAGGGCTGACCCCCTCCTCACCCCTGCCTGACCCTTCTAGACTCATCCCCATTGACTGTCCTCCCCCAACTGACCTCCTTTACTGACCAGATGGATTTAGACCAGTTCAGACTGGTTCAGAACAGTTCAGACCAGCAAACCGGTTCAGACTTAATAAGACCAGGCTTACTCTTCCAGTTCAGCAGACTGGTTCTGGTTTGTCATAGGTACCTGAAGCGGACCGCTGGTGTCCTCTGTGAGGCGTTCAGGCGTCCTCAATAACAGTCATACATTTGTGTTCTCTTGCGATCAATACACATTACCAGCCCATTCAGCCTTGCTCTTCTTATTTGGTTCCTGTCAGTTTCTTTCATCAGTGCGTTCTATGGTTCTGGTCCTGGTCCTCTTTAAATGCATCAAGAACAGAAATAAAATCCATAAAAATTAAATTCTTTTTAATTCTTGACCTGATGATGTTCAAAGATTTGCTGATGTTCACTGAACTACAGCCATTTTAAATTAGTTTGTAATAGTTTATAATCAGAAGATAAAAGTCAGCTCTGATCCAGAAGTTCACTCACAAGTTTCTTCTAGCTCAGAAGTCCCAGCTGGAGATAAAGTCACACCTGAATCAACAACGTTCTGGTTTACGAAGTTGGAAAATATATTTGTTCAAAAGAACTTTTAAAAACATCAGGCATCGCTGCTGCTACTAGCTGTTATTAGCAATGCTTAATACTGGTCTACAACCTGTTCAGAGTTTAGATCAGTTCAGACCATTGTCACATGTAGCTCACACTATTCGTTACCATGTTACTAAGTTAGCCATGACTAACAATATCAATTAGTATTTTGATAACATATCCACATAACTTAGTGACATGCATTAAACAGCATTAAACACACCTGGCTAACACAGTTAGCATGTTGCTAAGTGGCTAACAATGTCAGTTAGAACGTGACTAGCATAGCCAGATGACTCAGTGACATGCTAAACAACAGTGTTAGGCACATGTGACACAGTTGGCATGTTGCTAAGTTAGCTACACGTGGCCAAACTGTCACTTAGCATGCGGCTAAGTCATGCCTACGTTGAACTATATAACAATGGGATGTGGTTCTGTTTAGGACCAATCAGGACTGTGACTGATTGATTTTGTTGATGGATGGACTCTGAAGGTTTTGATAGACAAGTGGACCTAGGAGTGTGCTAAACGTGTCATTCTCTGACCCCCACAGACTCCGGTCACCAGATGGTCACGCTGACGTCAGGTCTAGGTGAGAACTTACTGGCCGAGACTGAGATGTGACCCCTTCCACAGACACACCCACTTCATATCAGACTGTTGTCACGTCCCACTTTGAATGTGTGTTTCTCTGCTCTTCACCTGATGACAGCCGGTTCTCCACTGCTCCATGTAGCACCTGTACATGGAGGAGGGGGTGGGGTGTTTATGACAATGGACCTACATCTCTGTTGATTGGTTCTGCTGCTATGATGTCACAACAATAAAACTGTTTACAGCTTCTTAAGAACTGAAGGCTCTGACTGATTCTTTACTGGAACATTTACAAGAACAGTTGACACCTGACCTCACCTGTAACCTCACTTGCACTCATCTCCTGTCACATGTCGTGCTGAGTGTTAATATGTCATCTCATGTTTTGGGTTATTTGCTTCATCTCCTTCTGATGCTACTTAGTGGTAACTGAGCTAAGATGGGCATGTTTAAATAAGCTTCCAGACCTCCTGGCTCCACTAATTGTTCTTGATCAAGTGGGGTGGGCAGAATCAGTTCCTGCCAACAGAGATGGACTCCCTGGAGGTGTGTCCAGATGTTTTTATAAGGTCTATGAACAAAACTGGAGGCGCCACCTTGTGGTTCATGTTGGTCCGAACACAGTAAAGTTCTGGCTGTTTCAGCAGCTCAGTACTCCACTGAGCCTGTGTAGCTTTAGAGCCCCCTGGTGGTAACTAGTACCACATTCTGAACTACAGTCAGGATTTTTTTTAAATGAACATAAAAAAAACATCTGAGCCTCACTCAGCTGTATTTATGTCAAACTTTATAGAAATATCCAACAAACTACCTCCAAAAAAAAAGAGTAAGGATCAAAAAATTCAGATTAAAACATTATCAACACTTTATCAGACATTGTAATTATTTGTTTAACAAAAGGCCAAAAAGAAAAAAAAACATGGGCAATCCCAAGTAACCCCTTCCTGCTTCTCGAGGATTTAAGAAAAACATCCAGGTGATCATTACTGAATGAAATTGTCTACAGCAAACCTGTATAAAACCATTCAGGTGTATGTTAACACAATGCAAAGAGGGACAGGCATCATGAATGGCCCTGTTTCCCTGTGGTTTGTTGTGCATTTCTTCCTTCAGCGCTCCCCTCCATGGTTCAGATGTGCTGACAGGGCACCCGAGTGTGTAGACAGAAACAGATTGAAATGGACTGAGAACATGAAACCGATCTGATGACAAAATAAGTGGAGATCTGAACTGTACTGATGTCACCTTCCAGCATCATCGCTCTCAAAGCATCCCACTTCCTCCCGTAGGATCGTTAAACTTCCATCTCCTCTGTTGTTAAGCTATGAGATGTCTTTAAGATCACACACACCTTAGAGAACAAAACCAGATCAACACCAGGTCCAAAACTGGAACAAAACCAGGTCCCAAACTGGAAAAACAACAGGTCCAAAACTGGAACAAAACATGATTTCCCCCTGGTCCTTTTTTAGGTTTGGAGCAGGTCTGGGGAAGACTTGTTTGAAAATAATTTTAGAAGGTTCTGGTTTCTGTCAGCTGGTGTGAACATTGATCCAAAAGTAAACAAACACCACGACCTCCTCAGATCACATGACGTGGTTCCTACAGCAGCTGCCGGTACGATATCGAGTTCAGAAAGACAAAGACAATGTCCAGCTGTTCCACCACAATGCAGACTACACCCCCCCACAATCTCCATCCTCTGACATGTCAGCTATGGGAGGAATGGGAAGAACGAAGAGCACTGAGCAGCAGCTGCTGGTGTCTTTCTAAGCCATGCAGACCTGACTTTCTGGACCTGAACCAGACCTGAAGCCCTGCAGATAGCATCATCAGCTCATACATATGAACCAGAGACCCTGATCCACTACCTTTAGCATCTGTTAGCGGCTTGGTCATTGTTAGCCTCTGTTAACCACCGTTAGCTTCTGTTAGCTAGCTTCTTTTAGTTAGCTTCTCTTAGTCACTGTCAACTTCTGTTAACCATTAGCAGCTTCTATTAGCCATCATTATCTTCTGTTAGTCATTATTAGCTTCTGTTGATCATCCTTACCTACTGCCAGCCATTATTTTAGCAATCATGAGCTTCTGTTAGCATGTTTAAATCTATAAGTCACACCTACAGCATTGCTATGGCATAGCTTTGATGCAGAAGTACAGATCAGCCTTGAGCCTCTGTTAACCACTGTTACCTTCTGTTAGCCATCATTAGCTTCTGTTGACAACTAAGCTATCTTTAGCATCTTTTAGCACCTTTAGCTTCAGTTAGTCATTGCTAGCTTCTGTTAGACATCATTAGTTTCAGTTAGCCGCTCAGCCACATTAACTTCTGTTATTCGTAGTTAGCTTATGCTAGCCAATTGATTACTGGTAGTTTCTGTTAGCAGTGCAGTGATTATTGGCTTCTGCATTAGCTCAGCCACATTAGCTTCCGTTAATTTCTTCACCACTTCTTTAGTCATGTTAGCTTCTGTTAGCATATGTTAGACTTTGTTAGTCTCCTTTAGAGTGGGGTCTAGCTGTAGACCTATGGGAAGAGAGGAGCTCCACGTTTGGAACAGAAACACATGACGTCCACTCCTCTGAAACCCTAATCCTACGGCTAACGTGCCCCCCCCGCCCCCACACACACACACACACACACACATCATGCTAACCCTAACACCCTAACACAGCTTTTTGTTTCATAAAATCACAGCTTGAATTCTGTGAGTCACAATCTAATGAGCTGAACCAAACCAAAACCAGGGTCATTTGCTGGTTAAAAAATAAATAAATAAATAACTCAGGAGAACTGGGGCTAGTGGGGAAACTAGTCAGAAGGAGGAGAAGTGAAGGAGGAAACAAGGGGGCAGAGGAGGAGATGAAGGACAGAGCAGGTTCCTGGGGATCCTCACTGAATTCAGTGGGTGGGGGTGATCAGCTGTTGAGGTGAGGGAGGGGTCAAGGCTTTCCTCTCCAACTACTGCCTGGATAAACAATGAGCATTATGCCACCCCCCCCCCCCCAATCCTCTTCATCTCAACAAACTCACTCACACACACACAAATACACACACCCCTCAACATGAGGACCCACTATCAAACATAGATTCGTACAGAGAGCCTATGAAGTCCACTTTTCTATGAACCATGTGGCTCCATGTTGCAAAGAAGCAGGACAAATCTGTCAAAGCCAACAGCAAGGCCAATGGCTAGCTGTCAGTCAAGCATGCCAAATGAATCCAATTATCTGATTGGTCAGCTTTATTCCTTCATATAAATGTATCTTATTTGGCACAAAATATTCAAAAAAAAAAGGGGTGCACATTCAGCTATAGAAACCAAAATTTTTGTACCAGTCTGTAAATATGTAATACTGCCGTAAAAGCTGACCATTTTAACCTGGGAGCAAATGGGGATCTGCTCTGTTCTGAAGTGGTCAGCCAAGGAACTACAACAAAAGGTACTTCCTGAATGAGCTTCAGCCCTCACATGGGATGGTTGCCGCTTGGTCAGAGCCTACCAACACCCGCCATGACCCACAGTCTTCCACCCACCCACTGCTGTCCAATAACAGTCTGGGACCTCATTTATGAACTTTACATCCAGACAAAACAGGACGTGAAAGTTGCTTAAGTCACTTTCCACACAAAGTTCAGGATCTATATAAAAAAAGGGACAACAGGAGAATGCCAAGTTTCTACCTTAAGCAAGCACATCTTGGAGACTTGGGAACCAGTTACGCAGATGGTAAGGTAATGAATTGAAGCCACATTCATCTCAGACATTCAACTTCAGTTCATATCAGACTTTTAGATCTGAATAATCATAAACAACCAATCCTGCAGCGTCATAGATGTGTTCCTGGAGTGATCCATTTCATAAACACTCCGTGCAGTTCATTCATATGCTTTCATCTTGAAATTATAAGCTTTAGTAGTGGATAGCACTGTTTGATGCAAAAATGTGCATCAATTGAATATAATGACTGAGTAAATAAACAGTTTGGAGACACTTGCGTAATGGTGCATAATGGCTGGATAATGGATAAGCTGGTTCTCCTGGAGGATTAATGGATCAGGGTGGAGAGAGTTTTAAGGACCACCAAGATTTCCTGGACCCTGATGATGACTGATTAATAGATCAATGCTCTTGATTGTGATGAACTGCCCACTGTTAAAAAGACTAATGTATCAGAACTGCTGCCGTGCATGCTGACCGTTCTCAGGTTTCTGATAAAAACAGCTCTTTGCAATGAAAATTCACTGACAGATATGTGATTGATATGATTAACATTATAAACTGTTAAACTGGATGCATTTTTAACATGACCAGTGTCATAGTTTCCTCACAGTGTGGGAGAACAACAACATTAAAAGACAATTTATGGCAATGTTCAGTTTCATAAATGTAATTGGTCTGAAGTCATGTTCCTATAAGGGCTCTTAGTGAAGATGAATTAGTCTATATGAACAGTAAAAATGTATAATGTACAAGTTATTTGTGACTTAAACATGGTTCTGACTAATTTAGTGTCAGGTGGCCTGCCTCCAAACAGAGAACAGACAGGCAGGTGCATGCGTACTGGTTGGCAGCAGCTGATTTATATGCAGAAACATTCATGAGCTCCTTTGTATTGATCATTTGTGGTAAAATGTGGGTATGTTGAGGGAGGAATATGCAATGAATCCACCTGCACAATCTTTGAGGCGGTCTGTGATTTTTAAAGGGAAACTGCTTATAGGTGTGTGTATGCACAGTTTTATAAATCAGGATTTCTTTTTTCTCATTTTTTGTGCATAGATTAACTT
Organism: Arrhamphus sclerolepis; assembly: GCA_037176975.1. Lineage (NCBI taxonomy): Eukaryota > Metazoa > Chordata > Actinopteri > Beloniformes > Hemiramphidae > Arrhamphus > Arrhamphus sclerolepis. The sequence goes on along the minus strand of JBAMYA010083767.1, from coordinate 12,696 downwards.
TTAGTGATGATCCTACACACAGTTTTCAAATGAGGCCCCTGGTCTGTTTTCTGATCAGTGACTGGTCTTATAGTAGGTTCTGGTGGTCAAGCATGTCAACATTAGCCTGGTCCTCACCAGACTAGTAATTCTGTTCCATTTTATTTCACTTCAATACATAGTCTGGGAAAGCTCAGTTCTTTTCATTTTACTCCCGATAAAAAACAATCATCATTCAATGAACAGAAGGGCGTGACCAAGAGCAGCTGCGTCCGTTAGAAATTGTAGTTCAGTTGAGTCCTATTAAAACTTCAATGGTGGCGGACACACACACACGGGATTCTATTTCTTCTGTCTTGGAGAGGATGGCTGGTATCAGAAACTTAAAGCCACAACAAGATAAGTGTTAAGGGTGTTAAGGGTTAATATTTTGAATGAAAATGATGTAGCAGTAGTCCTGAGCTGAATACTCTCTGTTATGGAGGAATGTGTTTACAGCGGAAGTACGAGATGGCTGTGCTAGCGCATAACATCCATTAGTGATTGATTTATGGGCAGACCAATGATTTTAAGCTTCAGAAAATTTTCCCGCCCATCAGGAAGTAAATGTTTGGCAGTACAGAGTGACCAGACTCTTTGCAGGAATAAACTGAAGTTCAAGAGTCTGGTGAAGACCAGGCTATGTTAACATGCCCACTGAACAACAACAAAGAACCAAGGACTGGTTCTGAAACTGCTGGACAGATGTGTTGATTTGGTTCAGTCTAGATCATTTGTCTTGAGCTTCTGGAAATATCTGGACATTCATCCCTGTTCTACCAGGACACATCTGTGCATGTTCAGTTACCTGGAGTCTGATGGAGATTAGCAGACCTCTGAGTGTGCTGGGAGCTGTAGATCAGATGTAGAACAGATCTGAGGACACGATCAGATACAAGAGAGGCATGGCCTTCCAGGGAAGGGGCATGTCCTAGATAAGGGAGCGTGTCCTCCAGGGTTGTGTCTTTCAGGGTGAGGTGTGTCTTGTTGGGTAGTGCATGTCCTTCAGGGGGAGTGTCTTCCAGAATGGAGTTGTGTCCTCAGGGGGAGGAGTCTGTTCTTACTGGTAGAATGCTTGAAAGATGGTGACGGGTTAACACATAAACAGTGAGATGGTGGTGGAACCATTCTGGAAAAGTTCTGTTTGTTTGGAGTCCAGTGTGATTCGGTTCAATTGATCTGGACCTGACATACCAGCCTGGACCCATCTGGATCTGTTCATCCTGGTCTGGTTTCCTCTTTTCGGACCTCTCTCACTCTTGTTTCTTGGTTTTAAACCAGTTCCAGATGGTATTTAGTACTCAGACCTGTGTAGTTTTACAGAAGGAGGGTCCAGAACTGATATGGTTTCTCTCTGAGGGTTCGCTTGTTTCACCTACAGCTGTGTCCAGCAGCCGCTCACTAGTCCAGTCAACACTCATTAACACCTGAACATTTCATTTATCTGCTCCGCCCCCAAACACACTCCCACATCTCCGCCCCCAAACACTCTCCCCAGCTCCGCCCACGCACACGCTCCTGCCAGGAGAGAGAGATCCTGCAGAGGAGTGTTTATGGAGGACGGGGTGGGGGGGTGGGGGGGGACTCCTGGAAGCAGTTTCACACACAAACACTCTGAGCGACCCGCGGAGGAGCCCTGCGTGTTCTGGACGTGCTCTGGTGTGTTGAAGCACAGACTCTGGACTGCAGCTGAACTTCAAGGAGGCTTTTTTTTCAGCAGCTAAAGGTAAGAAGATTTCAGTCTGCTGTTCAAACAGAAGCTCCAAACTGCTCCAAGGAGATCTAGAACCACTGATCTAGAAGGATCTGATCTAGAACATCTGATCTAGAAGGATCTGACGTAGAAAGATCAAATCTAGAACGTCTGATCTAGAAGGAGAAAATCTGAGTAGCTGCCAGGTGAGTTTGAAACCAGATGAAGGAAACACATGAGAGATGACATGTTATATTTTAGAGCTCATATGTGATTGATTGATTTAGTGGAAACCTTCAAGAATCCATCCTAGAACATCTCAGCGTTTATGAAACCAGATTGAGTTTTTAAAGGTTCCTGGAGACAAATGTTCAGACAACATTTCCAGATGTGGTCACATCTGTATCACTGAGGTGAAGTTGTGACACTTGCTAGTGGAAGATGAAAGTCAGGAACAAACATCTGCAGCAAGAGAAGCTTCAGCAGCTTCTAGCTCTCCTTCAGCAGCGTCTCTGGTTCTGGAGCAGTTCTGGTTCGTTCTTCTTTCCAGTCCAGTTCAGCTCTGAATTTACACTGGAACGATCCAAGACCATATATCACATGTTGCTGTGTTTGGATCATGACTCCTCCACCACTGTACTTGACAGCAGGTAAACCTGGTTCAGACTGATTCTGTTCCAGACTGGTTCCTGCATGAACTGAACCTCTCAAAGTTGTGATCCAGAGCCCAGATGAACTCTGCTTTTTCATGAAGAATTAGAACTTTCTCATAAAATTGCAGCTTTTCTTCAAGGGAAGTTTTTTTTTTTTTATTGAAGAATTAAAATTATTTTCTTAAATAATATTAATAATTAATAATTTAAATAATTGATATAAGTAATATAAGTATTAATATAAATAATTAATTAATAATATAAATAATTAACTTTACTTTCACAAAAATCACAATATTTTTCAGAAAAAATGATGAGTTTAACAGAATCAAAACTGTTATAAAATCACAATTCTTATTGCAAAAATAAAAATCTGGGCAAATTGTTAAATTATTTTAAAAATTGAGAGGAAATTATTTTATTTTTAGTTTTTGTAAAGAAGTGTCAGGTTTTTTATGTAAAATTGTAAATGTTATTATGAAAATATTAATATGAATGTTTTGCCAAAAGTTCAAACTTTCTTCTGAAAAAATGACGACTTCTTCTAAGAACATCAGCTATTTTCTGGTTCAGTCTTCTGGACTTAATGGAGTTCTGTTCTGATTTCTGGGATGTCTCCCGGATAACTGACAGCTGTCTTGAGTGGTTTTAACGAATCAATAATCTTTCTTCCTGGTGGTTTAAAAGCTTCTAGAACCAGACTGATGTTCAGCAGCTGCAGCTCTGAGATTGGTGAGCTGCACGGAGCAGATGTTAGAACTCGGATCAGAACCAGCAGTGTTGAATTAAAGCTCTTGTGAGAGTGGGCGGAGGGGGCGGGGTTGATGAGGTTTTAGGTGATGATTGACAGCGGCGAGGACAGGAAGCAGCTTCAGTGTTAAACACATCAGAGTGAGTGTGAGGGTTAAACAGCAGCTGTCGCCGTCCGTCCTCAAACACTCCACTCATTCTTCTTCTCTGCAAACACACTGAACAAAAGACCTGTGCTTGTGTGTGTGTGTGTTCTGGTATGTCAGTAATTCAGGCATGTTGCTTCCTGTCTGCGGAGGCTGTAATCTCCAGAAAAATGATCTGCTCTCAGTTTCCTGCCACACAGTCAGTTCTGATGATCTGATGAAGAAGGAAGAGGTCCAGACAAATATGGTCCAGACTGGACTGGAATGGGTTAGTCCATGTGGATGCGCAACCCGCAGACAACTGCAATGATCTTCAGGCTGCATGAAGATGTGGTCTCAGCAGGATGTCTGAACAGATTTGATCTGAATTAATGTAAAGTAATAAGATGGACTCACTGTTGAAGCCATACTCTAGTGGTCAGTATAGGAAATGCCGTCTCTTGTGGTCAATTGAGGAACAGCAGCTTCTACTGCTTGGTAGAGGAACGGCTGCCTCTAGTGGTTGGTAGAGGAAATGCAACCTCTAGTGGTTGGTAGAGGAGCTGCAGTGGCTTCTAGTGGTCAATAGAGCTACTGCAGACTATAGTGGTTGGCAGAGAAACTACAGCCTCTAGTGGCCAGTAGAGGAACTGCAACCTCTAGTGATTGGAACTGCAGCGGCTTATAGTGGTCAATGGGATGTTGGTACTGGGGTAAAATTAAAAAGAGGCTCTCCAGACACCTGTGTGATGTCACAGGGGGTGTGACCAGTTCTTCAATGGAGGTTGGAACTGACTGAACTGGATTGAGGTTGGTGGTGTTTATTGGGCTGTTAACTTTTGTTGAGATGACCGTCTTGCGAACCAAACCTGCAATAGTGAACATCAAATGATCCACTCTGTCCAGAACGCTGGGGTTCTGACTCTGTGACCCGTGGCTATGAGCTGTGACTGGTTCTGATTTCTGTTACAGTTTTAGATTCTGAGATCTAAAACTGGTTCCAGGTCAACTCTGCATCCCGATGAACTCCGCTTGACTCCAAGCTTTTTTAAGACATCGTTGCTGACAGTTTTTACGACACTGAGACTCCTGATGGCGTCTGAGATCAAACGCAGTGAAACCTGACCCACCAACCTCCGGCCCCCACCATCCAGCCTCAGCTCTCTGTTCTCTGATGTGCAGTCCGTCTGGATCAGCTTCACTGTGCTCGTCTGTCATAGAGGCTTGAATTTCTGCTGCATGAACTCAGGTGAAGCAGCTGCTAACAGGAACCAGAACACCTGGATCACCAGAACCAGAACCTCCATAAACCCTTCTGATGCCTTCACCAAAGATTCTCTACACTGACAGGATGACGCCGCTCATAGATGAGGAACAGCATGTCTTTAGACATTTATTTCTTCTGTGATGTCAACATCAGGTCTATGAAGAGTAATTTTGAAGCCTCTTCTTCTTCGTGCTGCACAGTGCTATGCTGTAAAAGGGTGGAGCCAGCAGGACTGGAGCACGCCCACCTTCTGCCAATCACATATAGCTATTTTGGCTTGGCTGACTTGGTTTATGCTAACCTGTTATGCTAATTAATATTACTTTCCTGATAGTGTACATCTGTCAGGAAACAGTTGGCTAACATAGCATATGTTAACTGACATATGTCAAACACATGTGACAGAGTTAGCAACATGCTAACTGACTGTTTTAACCACAGTTGGCTAATTTAGCAATTGACAGTGTTAGCCACATGCTAACTCACAACTTTTGCTAAAGCTTACATTGTAGAATAAGCATAATTTTGCCAACGTTACCACTGAAGTATTAAAGTTAATTAAACTAATGTGGTGCCATTCAGCTGTCTCTCAGCCCAGACCAGTCGTGGTTCCCTGTAGCCACAGTAGCCCCATGAGCTGACCGACTGCTGGTCCCAGTGGAGATCCGTTAGTCCTTGTTTCAATTCTGGCAGCACTGGTTTCAGATGTCGTTGGTTAGTGGTCTGCTTAGTTGACCTTGGAGGGTTCTGAAGTTTATACTTTCCCGTGTTTCTTTAATTAATATTTAATATTTCCTTTGGGGTCTGGGTCTCTGAGAGGCACCTAGAGACAATTTGTATTGTAATAAATTTTATATAAATAAAGTTGAATTGAACTGAACTGAATCTGTCTCCCTCTGTTCGTGACGTGTTTGTGTGAGTCGGTCCTTTGAGCATCTCCTCTTCTGTTCCAGATATGTCAGTGCTCAGACTTTCACCATTCCTCCTGCTGAGCTGGACCCTCCTCTACATAGCCCCAGCTTGCACAGGTGAAGGTAGGTCACATGGTCAAAGACCACTGGATCTGTCTTGTGATCAGCTTTGGATGGACTGACGGACTGACAGGTGTCAGGACTGGAACTACCACCTACTGCAGCATGTGAGACTTTACTCTGTCACACTGCGGTTTCAGACCAGGAATATTTCACATATCCAGCTGCCAGACTGGACCACCAAACCTTAACCCTAAAGGTTTCTGAAGGTATGGGAGGTCTGGTCAGTGTTGTGTCCAGACCTGTTTCAAGGACAGAATCTGGTCCCATATCAGATCCTAGTCACATATCTGATCCTGGGCTTGATCTTAGACCAGATCCTTGATCTGGTCCTGCTGCTTCAGCTCAGCTTAGATGGAACAACTCAACTCAGTTCAACTCAATTTTATCTACAAAGCACTTTAAATCAACACAGTTACCCAAAGTGTTGGACTCCAAAAGAATTAAACAGATAAAAACAATAGAAGAATAAAAATAGAAATAGAGGGGTATTACAATTAGGAAGAAAAAAAGTTAACATCTTAATACTGGGTTTAAAAAGAAAAACAGAATAAAAACTAAAAAGAATGTAAAAACAGGAATGTAAAAAAAACAGGAATGGATCAGCCTGCCTGGAAATAAATCCATATAACAAATAATAGTGAACCAGGATCCAATGGGGAAACCTAAGAACTGGGGTGATGTGCTCACATTTTTAGAGCCAGTTCAAAGATGAGTGGCAGCATTTTGAACCATCTACAGTTGTGAAAATGGCACCTGGTTCATCCCAAAATACAGTGCATTGCAGTAATCTGAGCGAGTTGTGATAAAAGCATGGTGTAAAATCTCAATAAGATGAAGAGAGAGAAATGGCTTGACTTTGGTCAGTTGTCTTAGATGGAAGAAGCTGGACTTGACCACTGATTAATTCTGTGACTGGAGTTTAGAGGGGACCTATTATGCAAAAATCACTTTTAGTGTCCTTTTCTGTTTCTATTTGGGTCTCTGCTGATCCTATAAACACCCCAAGTGCAAAAACAAACCATACATCATTTTCTGTGAATCAGTGGAGATTTTGGTGTCAGGAATCATGAGCTGTTAGAGTTAGTTTGTTGGCTGCAAAGAACAATACAAGCCCTTACACTTTCTTCCAGCCAAAGAGATCCAAATAACTCCACTTAATTTTTGATGGCAATGTTCCAGCAACAATCTTGTGTGTACCTACTGTCTGTTGCAAGTCAGCAGATGAGGGAGATTGTAAGTACTTTCAAATAATGAGTTTTATGTTTCTATCACAGTTAAGCATGAACTAGCTTGTTCATGTTTTGCCATTTAGCACAAGCTAAACATAGCTGCTGGTCCTGCATCTCCTTGCAGTGGTTTTCTCCATTCCAAATCGCAAATGCAGTGCACAGAGTCATTTTATAGCTGGATCATTTCTGAAAGTAATGCTTGTTGAAATGTTGTCTATTGTTGAATTAAATGTTATCCTCAATGGATGGTAAATGGCTTGCACTTATATAGCACTTTACAACTGTATTTCTACAGCGCCAAAGCACTTTACACTGTAAGCATTCACACACCGGCTGTTGGCAGAGCTGCCATACAATGGCGCTAACCAATGAGTCACTCGGTGAATTCCAGCGTGGCACTGTGATAGGATGCCACCCGTGCAACAAGTCCAGTCATGAAATTTCCTCACTCCTAAATATACCACAGTCAACTGTTGGTGTTATAACAAAGTGGAAGTGATTGGGAACGACAGTAACTCAGCCATGAAGTGGTAGGCTGTTTAAACTGACAAAGGGGGATCAGCAGATGCTGAGGCATGTGGCCTTCAGATTAGCTCAAGAACAGCGTGTAGAGAGCTTCATGAAACTGGCTTCCATGGCCGAGGAGCGGCATCCAAGCCATACATCACTAAGTGAAATGCAAAGAGTTAGATGCAGTGGTGTAAAGAACACTGCCACTGGACTCTAGAGCGGTGGAGATGCCTTGTCTCAAGTGACGAATCACTCTTCATCTGGCAATCTGATGGACGAGTCTGGGTTTGGTGGTTGCCAGGAGAGCGGCACTTGTCTGACTGTATTGTGCCATGTAAAAGGTGTGGTAGAGGGGGATTATGGTTTGGGGTTGATTTCAGGAACTCGCCCTGGCTCCTTATTTTCAGTGAAAGGAACTCTGAATGCTTCAGCCTACCAAGACATTTTGGACAATTCAATGCTCTTTGTGGGAACAATTTGAAGATGGCCCCTTCCTCTTCCAAAGTCCATAAAGACATGGATGAATTTGGCTGGCCTGCACAGAGTCCTGACCTCAACCCAGTGTGTGTGTGTGTGTGTATATATATATATATATATATATATATATATATATATACATACATATATACATGTAGCAGCCTTATCATCTCACAGCTGAACCTGCCTATGAACTTATTTTAAAATTTGAGCTGACTTTGTGACCCGTTTCACATGAAAGTTAAAGGACAAATCTTCAACAAAATGACTCCACGGTTCCTAACAGATGAGCTAGAGGCTATGGTAATGTGCTCCAATTTAGCTGTACAGCTCGAGTGCCTCCCGGAGGTGCTTGGGACCACTTACTAACTATATAGTTATACCTGAATTAAGAAGCAGGAAATCTGCAGTCATCCAGTTCTTCACATCTTTAAGGCATGCATTCTAATAATGCCATTTCATTTTCTTGATGCAGTCACAAGGATAAATACAGCTGTGTATTATCTATATTGCAATGACAATATATTCTTGTATTACATACTGTATACATATATTTGCACTTGTGTAAAAAAGTGTGGTAGTTAAAAAAGATAAATTAAGGAGGACTTGCACCCCACAATATGAAAACCTGAGGGGCAAATACAATGAAAACAGGTATCTGAAAAGGACAGGTTCAGGACTGAGGAGGCCGAGACCGTTGATTCACTGAGAATGATTTTATTGAAATAATGCTACAAGTTAATCAAAACTAAACCAAGAAAAATGGTGGATAAAAGCTACTGAGGAAAAAGAAAATGCAGGCCTTATGATCAGTATAATTTTTTTTATTTATTTTTTTACTAAACTAAAATAAAACATTGAATCTAAGAAAAAAAAAAATAAAAAAAAATAAGTGAGCTGGGGTCCTTGGTGCAAGGCAGACTACTGAGAAAGTGTCCTCCCTCAGCAGCCTGGGTGTAACACAAGCAAAAGAGGAAAGGTTAACAAAATCCAACAGAACAAACAAAACCAACAACCCAATTAATTGTTAAACAATATCAAAAACCGCAGTAAACACAAGCAGAATTTGGTCAAACAAAAGCACTCACGTCAAAATGATATAAATGAGGCCAAAAGAAAACCCAGGCTGACAAACCAAACAAACCAAAAGGCAGCCACCCTCAGATACCAGCAAGAGAAAGGGGGGGGGTTATTATATTGGCAGTTGGCACACAACTACAGGAAGAAATTGTCCCAGGTAAGGCCTTATATCCTGCACCTGGGCAGGGGGAGGAGCTAGAAGGAGAATAAGCTTCCTGAGTGTGTTCCCAACACCCCACTGCAATCGTATACAAGGGAGAGCAGTCGCAAAGCATCAACCAGAGTGAGAGCTCTGATAAGCAGTGCTCAGACAGGACATTTATACTTGTTTATCTTGACAGTTGCATATCATAAACAATGAAGCACTATTGAAATATGACACAAAGACACATGGCACTCATAAATTAGAAGCTCCCCCAAGACCTTGACTGCTTAATAAGGTGTAGGGAGGACAACATAAACATACTGTCTGTCTCCTGCTTGTGCCTCCTAACTCCATAAATGAGGCTACTGTCTCCTCTGATGATTAGATTCAGAGATTCTCTGCCCTCTGCTAGGTCACCTAGTCCTCTGACCAGTTCTTGAATTCCTGGCTAGACTTTAAGGCATACATGTTGTTTATAAATGTAGAACATAACTGAGTGCAGATTAAAAAATGAATATGAATTCACCATATAATTACTAAAGTTTGTGGATCAAAATCATCATTGAGTGATGGATCAGGTCTAACGAACTTTATTCAGTTCTTCAGTTACTGTCAAACATTCCTCATTTCACATGCATCTGCCATTGCAAGTGAAATGAGATGTGTGGTGTGAGTGGTTTTTGTAAATTAAAAACAACAAATACACTTCCAACATGAATTACTGGCATTTCTGAACATTCACTTAGATATTATTTCCACTAGGTGGCACTCAAAGAAAACAAATTACTGCAATTCTGCACATTGTTCTGGACTTGAAAGAAGGAAACCATCATACTCCAACATCATTGTAAATGTTCAAAAATGACTGCTTGTACATGTAAAAATGTAATATTGCAGTGCAGGTACCTCAGAGTTGTTACAAAACACATATTAATGAATGAGTCAGTCAGTCCACATTTATTTATATAGCATATATACTACATAAATTAAGGCATCCTGACCAGATGCCTTGAACCACCTCAACTGGCTCCTCTCCATTTGGAGGAGCAGCAACTCTACTCTGAGTCCTTCTTGGATGACTGAACTTCTCACCCAGTCTCTCAGGGAGAGTCCAGCAACCCTACAGAGAAAACTCGTTTTAGCTGCTTGTATCCTAGATCTCACTCTTTTGTTCATTACTCACAGTTCATGACCATAGGTGAGGATAGGAAAGAAGATCGACCGGTAAACAGAGAGTCTTACCTTTTGGCTCAACTCTCTCTTCACCACAACAGACCAGTAGAGTCCGCATTACTGCAGATGCTGCACTGATCCGCCTGTCAATCTGCCACTCCATTCTTCCCTCACTCATTATCAAGACCCTGAGATACCTCAACTCCTCCACTTGAGGCAAAACGTCACTCCCAACCTGGAGAGGGTATTCTACCTTTTTCCGACTGAGAACCACGGTCTCAGATCTGGAGGAGCAGAGATGACATCCTGACACCACTGTACCGGAACTCCTCCAGTCCTTAGCTGCACCTACAAATTCTGTCCATAAAAATTAGGACCAGAATACTGACAAAGGGCAGCCCTGCTGGAGTGCAACTCTCACTGGAAATGAGTCTTACAACCAGCAATGCAGACCAAACAGTCATTCCGTTTGTACAGGGACCGGGTAGCCCATAACAACAGACCCCATACTCTTGAAGTCTGATCGACTATCAATCACACACTCTTTGCACCCTCACATAGACCTTACCAGGGAGGCTGAGGAGTGTGATTCCACTGTAATTGGAACACACCCTCTGGTCCACCTTCATAAAAAGGGGGACCACCACCCCAGTCTGCCAATCCAGACGTACTGCCCCTGATATCCATGCGACATTGCAGGGACTTGTCAACCAGGACAGCCCTACAACGTCCAGAGCCTTGAGGAACTCAGGGTGGATCTCATCCACCTCTAGACCCCTGCCACTGTGCAATTTCTTGATTACCTCAGTGAGCTCAGCCCCAGTAATGGATGACCACACTTCAAAGTCCCCACACTCAGCTTCCTCTATGGAAGATGTGTTTGTGGGATTAAGAAGATCCTCAAAGTATTCCTTCCACTCCCTGACAACAACCCCAGTCAAGGTCAACAGCGTCCCACCTTCACTGTACACAGTGTTGGTGGAGCTCTACTTTCCCTGATTGAGCTGCCTGATGGTTTGCCAGAATCTTCTTGGCGCCAACCGGAATTTGCTTTCCATGGCCTCACCAAATTCCTCCCACACCTGAGTTTTTGCCTTGGAGACTGCCAAGACCACAGTCCGCTTGACCTGTCAGTACCTGTCAGCTGTTTCCAGAGTCCCATGGGCTAACCAAGCTCAATAGGATTCTGCATCATGACTCCTCTCAGACATTTAATTTCACTCCATATCAAACTTTGGTTTTACTGCTTATGCTGCTTGTCTATGATTACACTGTTAACTGTGCTTGCACATAAGGACCTTTCAAGTGAATAAAAATAAAGCCTAAAAGCCAACTTAAATCTTGAATCAAAGTCTGCACATTTCATCAATTTTCTCACCGTCACATTCCTGTCCGTGATGTACACCAGGGTGACGGGTACCACAGATTAACACATAATTTGTGACAAGATGTGAGGCAATCAGACTGATTGCTGAAAACATTTAAATACCGGAGTGATACTTGTGTGCAATGCTTCACGATGGATGCATTGGCACTATTGGAAGACCTTGCAGATGGAGAAAAATAGGAGGAAACGCGTTTTTACGGATCACCAAGATTACCTGGTCAATAATGATAACAGGCTGATATGCTGATTTAGACTCCCCAGAGCTTTACTCTTAGATCTATGTGCTGGGCGAATTAGCCAACAAATATGTGTTTAACATAATCAACAATTAATTAATTATCTGCCTGAAGGCACTTTTAGGATCAACATAATTCTGTGAAATCATCCATAGGTATGGGATATAGCAGCCAGGGCTAAGTGCAATAATGCCTGCCTCCTGGATGGCATTGTTAATATGACCAGCTGATACATCAGATTTCCCAACACTGTGGGAGAACAGACCAACATGAAAAGGCAGTTTGCAGCAATGTCCGGGTACCACATGGCTCCAAAAGGATGTCATGTGGCATTTAAGACAGCAATAAAATTTTTTTTCAAATGTTTTTGACATGTCAGACATAACGCCACACAAATTATTCAATACTGTTCTAATTTATTTCAATTCATCAATTGTTTCTCTCTGATTTTGCAGAACAGCACAACAGTCCGCCTGCAGGTGGTGAGCCCCTCTGGAGGGCGAACCCATATAGATTGTTCTTTTATTGCACATCACTAAAAGAAAACACTTATACTAGGGTACCCAATAAGGTCAGACAGGAAGGTTCCCGATGCATGACACTGACTCACTGGTACCAACTGTGATCGAGCCGAAGTGGCGGTTGTGGTCACTAGTTGGTGCTGAGTGTCATTTGTCCACATCACTCTCTGCTGGGCTGCTTCAGCTCTGATATGAACTGGGTAATATATATATACATATATATGTGTGTATATGTATATACATATATATATATACATACATATATACATATATGTATATATGTATGTGTATATATATATATATATATATATATATATGTATATCTGCATGTTCCAGAACAGCGTTTTCTGGAACATGCAGTCAGCTGTCAAACTGATTTTTAAAAAAGAAAAAAAAAT
>JBAMYA010083692.1:0-22904 GCA_037176975.1 Arrhamphus sclerolepis | reverse complement strand
AAGGACCTTCTCATTGCTGTAGATCCTGGTAAAATCAGTGTCCTCATTCTCCTGGACCTCTCTGCTGCTTTTGACACCGTTTCACATAAGATCCTCCTCAAACGTCTGTCCCATCACCTTGGTATTACTGGTACTGCTCTGCTATGGTTCCAGTCATACCTCTCCAACCAATCACAGTTTACCATTAACGGCCCCTCCTCCCCACTTGCCCCAGTCAGCCACGGTGTCCCTCAAGGCTCTGTGCTTGGTCCCATTCTCTTCACCGTTTACCTATGACCCCTTGGCCAGATTATACATCACCGTGGTTTAAATTTTCATTGTTACGTGGATGATACGCAACTTTATCTCAGCACCTCACCCTCAACTCTGCTCCCCCACTTTCACTGGTCATCTGCCTCCATGCCATAAAATCCTGGATGACTGCCAGCCTACTTCAACTTAGCAGCAAAAAAAAACAGAGCTCATGGTCGTGACCTCAAATCCCGTGCTCCGGCAGGTTGAAGATCTTTTCCTCAGCGTGGACGGCTGTCAAATCCAGAGTCCGGTCTGCCTTCTACCCCCTCAGGAACATCGCCAGTCTCCGGCCCTCACTCTCCAACTCTGTTGCTGAGTCCCATATTCATGTTTTCATCTTCTCCTGTCTGGACTACAGCAATGGAGTCCTGTTCGTGGTTCAAAGTAAAACCCTGGACAGGCTCCAGCGAGTACAGAACTCAGCTTCCCGGGCTCTTACCTACACCAAGCCCTGGCATCACATTACCCCCACCCTCATCCATCTCCATTGGCTCCCAGTCAAATACCGTATGTCTTATAAACTCCTCCTTCTCACTTACAAGTGTCTCCATGCACTTGGCCCCCGTTACCTGCTTGATCTTCTCCACCAACATACACCATCCCGGAACTTGCGGTCCTCAGACTTGGGCCTGATGTCCATCCCACGCACCAGACTAAAGACTTTTGAGGACAGAGCCTTCAGCTTGGCTGCCTCGACCCTCTGGAACTCCATCCTTCCCAATATCCGCAATGCCTCAACCCTGGACACTTTTAAATCATCTCTCAAAACCCACCTTTTCAAAATAGCTTTTCTGAACCAGTCCTAGTTACTATCTGCTTGTTGTTTCCTCCCCTCTAAAGACAAACAACAATCAAGATTGACTTTGCATGGTTTGACTTGGAGTCCGTAAGTCAAAGCACAGAGTTCAGTGTTGTATGAGAAACAGGTTCAGAATATCCAAATGGGAAAACCGTCCAAGGTAGAATCCTTTTTTTTTTTTTTGTTGAATGTCCATGAGACTCAGAACAACACAACCAAGAAGACGATTTCCTACCACAGTGTGGTTCAAGAGTATCTCACCATCAATCAATTAAGGTAGCTGACGGGGTGACAAAAACCTGACCTAAAAGGTCAAAAACATAAATTAATTAAATTAACTGTAGCTTAAATGGTTTGCACCCATTAGCAAAATCACATGTAGTCATTAAATGCTACATACTATAAACATTTGACTTCATAATTCAATTAAGGCACACATCCAGTTAGCTTTCAGGGCTAACAAAGGCATCCAACACTTAATTTCAATAACTTTGAGCAACAGGTTCAAAAGATGAATTCATTCAACCGCGTTGGTACAAAAACCCTCATTGCTACTGAACGGTTTGTCCAAAAGTAACAAAAATACCTTAGTGGTTCAAATGAACTAACCTAAAGACGTGCTTTAATTATTAAAGGTATGACTTCTAATTCATCTTACTTAGTAAGTAAATCCTTTGGAGTATGACAAAACACACGGTTGGGAAGATTATATTGGTCCGGAAAAGACGCTAGCCAATTAGCCTGTTAGCGCTACGGTTAGTTATAGTTATGATTGTTGATGCGGATAACACAGTAAACAGTGTTTCAAGACAAAAAAGGGAACTCACAATTAATCACTCATGAATGTCTCCGGTTGTAGCACTTGCCTCGATGCGTCAAAAGTTGAACTTTTGCAGGATGATACGCACTTGCCGCGACGCACAGAGGACGACAGCGCGTCAGCGATGGACAACCGTCATTCAAGTTTATGGCGGTGGACGCAGGGACTGCACGCGACACCTCTGAGATGTAGAGACGTGTCAGATCACTGGGAGAAACTGATGTCTTTTTTTTTTGCAGCCACGTCAGTACAGCAGAAATCTGGGGCATGAGCTGGTCATGTGGTGGTTGGGTGGACTGGACTCTGACAGGTGTTGGACAGGACATTCAACAAGAAGATCAGCTTTGCTCATGTAGGAACAGAAAACCACATCAGGTAGTTTTTGGTCACGAGGCAGGTGTGACAGTCATCATCAATCTGCTCACATTAGAGGACAGGATTTGGAAAAAAGACAAAGACATTCCAACGATTCTGTCGCAAGGTTGATCTCTGGACTGCAACACCAGAACATTTAGCTGTGTGGAGGAGGCTGTAGATGGCTTGAAGGACAATACGTGTGGCCTGACCGACTTGTTTTGATGTTTTTTGTGTTGTTTTTTTCCCGTATCTCAATAGAAAAAAAAATCTGCAAAATATCATAATTTAGCTTAATGAAGCTTTGTGTTTTCTCTTCTGGAACCAAAACACATCAAACTACACGTTTTAAAGTAATACCTGCATCTTCTCATCTGTTAAGCATCTACACTGGAATATTTCCAACTTCCTCTTAACTTGAACTTCCATGGAAACTTTATGTTCTTGTGAAATCGTCGTTCCACAGGTTTCAGAACATGCAGGACTCGTGTAAAAACAGGCCTGAGATGGCTACGGTCCTTCAGCATCTGAAGGATGACGGTCTGAAACGGGCAAAAGAGCCCACATGGAGTCATAACTTCAATAAACAGAAAAAGAAGAATCTGGCGATAGAAATCTGGCATAAAACAACTACTATTGTTAATATTCCATGATGTTTTACGTTGTATTTGAACTTTGTTTTCATAAGGCTGGGTATAAAACACACAGTGTTTCCTTTTCCAAGACGTCCATTAGCAGCCTGAAACTTGACTACGCTTCATTCAGTTCCTTTTAGCTGCTCAGATCACATCTGCTACTCACATGCTAACATTACAATTTAAATTTAAGGCTGGAGGTGAAAACAAGAGTGGCTTCCAAATCAGCTCCCTCTACTTTTATCCTGCATCCGTACAGCCTGTAATACGGTAACCACTCCTGTCAGGGGTTTTTAGAATAATGAGAATAATGAAAGAATGTGAGATTAATATTATTACAAATAATGATGAACATGAACTAATGTGATGTTAAATGCTGTGTAACTCCCTCACTTCTACAAAAACATTTCATTTCAGATTCAGAATATCCCTTTTAGAATGTCGCCAATCTGTTGTGGCCTTTCAAAGTAAAAGACCTTTAAAATTGAGAGTGAATGCTAAATAAAATATACATTCAGATAGATCCATCCATCCATCATCTATACCCGCTATTTCCTTATCAGGGTCACGGGGCTCTGCTGGTGTCTATCCCAGCCCACTTCGGGCGAAAGGCAGGGGTCCACCTTGGACAGGTCTCCAGTCCATCGCAGGGCCACATTTAGACAGACAACCATCCACACTCTCACTCACAACAAAGGGGACAATTTATGAACACCAATTAACCTAACGAGCATGTCTTCGGTCTGTGGGAAGAAGCTGGAGTACCTGGTGAGAACCCACGTAAGCACAGGGACAACATGCAAACTCCACACAGAAAGGCCCCTGTGGAGGCTGGAACCAGGAACCTTCTGGCTCTGAGGCAGCAGTGCTGACCACCAAGACACCGTGTGGCCCATTTTCAGATTAGATTGTAAATACATCTTTTACATCTATCTAATCAGATAGATGGAAAGAAAAAAATCACTATAAAATAAAAAATAAAAATTCAAATTCCAAGTTTCCAATGATCAATTTCATTTCAGATTAAGAGCATTTTATCTCAGAATGTCATTCATTGAATATCATCCCAGTCTGAGTTGGTTTTTCATAACAAAGAGAAACACACATTCAAAACGCTAGCATCTGTATTTACAGTCACTAATGCGTATCTTTAATTTAGATTTTGACAATGCCACATCTGTCTTGACTTCCATCGATGTTGTAAAGGGGTTTTTCTGAAACGAAAGAAGAATTCTTCAATGTGCAGCTCTTTTTGTTCTCCAGGATGTACCAAACTGTCAATCTGGCGACACATAAGGTCTTTGCCTCTTATGTTAAAGATTTATTCTGTTTTTTTATTCACTTGACCTTTTTTGACTTACAGCAAACAATAACTGTCGTGAAGGTTTCTCATATCTTCTGAGGTCCTGACACCTTTGGATTCCCAGTCTTCATTTCTAAATGACCTGCTGTTTTGCACAAACCTGTAGTTGTTCCATACTGGGAACACTGGGAGAATTGCTAACTTTAAGATTAATCGTATTCTGAAATGTTTTCACAGTGGAGCAGGAAAACTGAATCAAATGATTAGCAATATTCTTACGTTGGGGTCTACACCACAACCATTGGACACAGACCCCGTCCTTTAAAATGTCCACAGCTTCCTGCTCTGTGCTTTCCCACCAGTGTCCCTGGAATTAAAGCCATGACCCCATTTCAAAGGGTATTTCGCATTAAATGCAATATTGTACTTGTACACATCCCTCCCTTTTCCCTGTACACACATAGATTATTCTGGCTAATGTGAGGAGTCTTGTCGTTCCACAGAAAGTCTCTAAATATCTGATCTATTTCTTAAAAAAGGCTTTAATCCAAAGGAAGAAGAATAGCTGCTATGAGGAGCGTAAGCCTCGTTAAAACATTCATCTTTAACTCCTTCAGACTCCTTGTTTGAGTCATCTGTCAAAAACAGCCTACATGTTACTCCGTCAGCTGTTTTTTCTTCTTCATTATATCAGGAAGATCTCACCTCTGCCAGCTGTTTCCATAGTAACTGAACCATCAACTCTCTCAATCACTGCTGCAGCTGTTCTGAAACCAAAAAACTCAGAGTTTCTGATCTCAGTTTGTTGACTCTGAGTTAGTTTTTTGACTCGGAGTTTTGAACCTCCTTTGTGAAACGGGCCCCGGTGCCAAACAAACATGGTTTTAAATACCTTTTTGGTGAGTGCTACTTCTGCCTGGAAGTGATGTTGTGAACGTATTCCTGTCTCCAGAAGCTCCAGAACTGCTCTCCAAGGAACTGCACACGGCCCCACCTCTTTTTATCATACAGGCGCTCCTTTGGAAAAGCACTATGTGGGGGGAGCAGGAAGCGGTGCGTTGGATTTCATGTGAGCAGATGATTGGGCGTAAGTGGCTCCAAGCTGTCAGGCTGTTCACGTTATCTACAGTCAGAGATCTGCTGGAAACTTCACCTCTTTAGTTCCAGTCAAACAGCTGCCAAGCACCATCTCAATACCCAGATCCTTTATCTGCTTCATTTCTCTTGAAGGAAATGAACTGCACCTGACTGAAACTACTTCTTTAACTATCCAAACACATTTGAGGCCTTGGAAATAGAAGAACTTTGCATCATAATTCTTTTTTTTATATACAAGCTAAACTGAAATCTACATGTTAACCACATCTTGAACGTTTAATTTCAAAACCATTGTGTTTGTGTGAGAAGAAAATAAAAGATCTTTTTTCGTTATTGTTTTTTTTTTAATCTGTCATTGTCCTCTAGACTTAATTACATTTAGATACTTTTGTTAGTTTTTTTATATTGTTTTTAAATATGTTTCTACATTTTTGTCGTCTAAACTGTAAATATAAATCCAAGAAACAAAACCCAGTAACACTCAGCAACGACAGTTATCAGAACCGTAATGCTGACTGTATATGCGCACATCATATTTCGGGATCGCTGGTTTGCATTTTTAGGAGAAAACGGAGTTTTTGTTGGTGCTTGTTTTGTTTTTGTTTTTGTTTTTCTTCTTAATCTTCCCACCGTTGACAGTCACTAAAAACACATTTTACTAAATAAAAACTCTAAAGCCCTGTACCCTCTGACTGGGACCCCTGGGACCCCTGGGACCCCGCCCTCTCTGCTTCCTCTCAGACTACCGCATGTTTACGATCTTCCCTCCAGAACTCGTAAAAACTCACCACAAACATCGACCGCCTGTTCGGAGACCTGAGTCCACGCAGCCGCTTCACTCACCTCCTGTAGGGGACAACCAGCTTCACCAGATAGTCCCAGCAGCATCACCACATCTGGCTTGTTTTTTTTCTGTACTGCCAAGACGTGTTGCCTTCACTGACTGTGGGACATGTAGTTTAGACATGTGAAACAGACGACATCAGAGAAATTAGTCTGGTGTGACAACGTCATAAAATGGTTCGTTTTCCTTTCACCATGGTTCATGTATGTCGCATAAATGGAAAAAGACTGTTTTTTTATTCGTAAATTAAAAGAAAAAACTATTGTCTGATAGCTAAATATGGAAGCCCTAAATGGTCATACATGCATACATTTTATTTCTCCTGTTTTCTCGTGATAATGAGATATTTTTCCTCTGTTTTCCTGTGATAACGAGATAATTAATTTGAGATCTCAAGGGCATTGCAATGCCCTGATGAAGGTCGATAGACCGAAATCTTGGTGAAAAATACACTTGTTTGCATGGATCTAAGTGTGCAGAGACTTTTTTCTTAGTTTTCTTGAGATCTCAAATTAATTATCTCGTTATCACAGGAAAACAGAGGAAAATATCTCATTATCACGAGAAAACAGGAGAAATAAAATGTATGCATATATGGCCCTTTAGGGCTTCCGTACTTTAGGGCTTCTGTTTTTTAATGTCATTTTTTTCCCCCATTATTGATTTCACTGTAGGTTGGACTGGAAGGACAGTTGATGGTCTGTTAGCCATGGTGGAGCGTTACATTGAACTCAGGGACACAGCGGCTGCTAAAGCTGCCAGACTTTTCCAACTGCTGTAATTTCTAACAATATTACTAACAGTTCTGCACAGGACATTTTAGCATGGTTACTGCCGTGTTTAGGAAGTACAATGACTTGGAGCAGACTGACACTAAAGTGCTCTGATCACACTGCCATTTTGCAAGGAGGAAAAGCAACCATCTTAATGTTTTTAGGCCACCTTAAACCAGGTAAAGGCTCAACAACTTTGGTTGTATCAAGTCTTATTTATGCTTCTGCTTAGCAGAAACTAAGCTACACAATGCCCACGCTGCCTTTGACATTTATATTGCATTGTTTGTGTACTTTGTAACTCCACCACCAACCACAAGAGGGCAGCGTGGGTGATTTTTCTCCAGTTTGCTGTCTGATTACACCAGTATTGCCAACTTGGTGACTTTCATGCTATAACTGATGATTTTGATGACTTTTTTCTGGTGTTATTAGAGACTTTCTGGCAATTTCTCATTGCCATTGACAGTTTTTGGTCCATTTGATTGTTAATGTCAAGTTAAAACCGTCTATCCCCTCAAAAATGTTATAGTTATGGGAAAAAATATTTGTGTTTCACTGTGACATGTTTTAGGCTAAGAAAACTAAGAAGTGTCTGTTTAGGGTCAGTTTGGTCCCAAAACAGGATGAAGGAGGAGGGTTGGATGTAGCGCTAGCAATTCTACCTCACATAACAGTCTTTTGATTCAATTTGATATTCTTATATTCAACAAAATAAAACAAAAAATAAGCCAAGAATCAACAGAAGAAAGCTAAGTTGTAGTTCTAGACATATTTAGTGTGTTTTGTTTCACTTTTTGTCTCTCCCATGATGTTATTCCTCTCTCATACTGCATCCTTTACAAATGGACGATTATGCAAATTAGGCAATGACATCATTTGGCCACTTCTAGCAACTTTCAGGACAGTCAGGAGTAGTGAGGCGTTGGCAACACCTGGTTACACTCTCACTTCCAGCAACTTTGCCGTCACTGATCTCCTTCAGGTTCCATCATCTACAGATGTAGTCCACCTCCACACCGCTACCTCCACTCTTCAAGCGACCCTGTGTAGGCCTACCTGCCTCTTCAGGAGGAAGATATTTACAACAGCCACTTCCATCCTCTTTGTAAAGTTTACCATCATCTGTCCTCCTGCGTTCCTGTCCTGGATACTTCCTATCACTTCCTCATCACTTCTGTTGTCTTCTCCAGCGTGCTAGCATACGCTACGTCGCCCAAGCTCATCCAATTACCTACATTAAATGTGCCAAACTCTAGACACTTTTAAAGTTAAACTGAAACCTCTGCTCTTTTCCCATGCCTTTGTTTAGTTTTCTGCACTCTTTTACTCATCAATTCTAAGTTGTTTTAATTCTTTTTCTGTCCAAATGTTTGGGCTTTTTGTGACTTTATTTACCTTTTAATTGTTTTTTTTTATTATTCTACATTTTGTGTCATTCTTCTTTCATCTTAATTCTTTTGTAGAGTTATTTGTGTGTGAAATTTGCTATACAAACCCACATTATATGCCTTGTGTTGCATTTACATTTACGTATTTATACCACTAGGTGGCAGTGTTAACTCGTACAGAATGGAGTTTTGTTGCCGGAGCCTCTGCTTTTTTTTTGCTGCTGTTCTAATTTTATTAGAGTGAAGATTCTTGTTGAAAGTACTATTTGTTGTTTTTTTGTGCATTTTTTATGCCTTGCAAAGCTAAGGAAGTCAGGCTGTAATAACCAACCACCATTTGTCTATTTTTGGATTACTTGGGGTTAGAGACGTTGTCAGTTTGCGTCGCACCAACATTGCACCAAGCAGAAAGACGGAACAAGAGGCTTCAAAAGTGCTCTTCAGAAAATGTCACAGGAGGTTTGACCAGTTATTTTGCACACAATTTACATTTCCTTCAAAGTCAAAAATGGTGCTCCAGCCAGACAGGTTGTGATATTTCACATCATTAAATGTTCCGCTCCAACAAAAACAGCAGATTTTTGATGATTCAAGTGACATGATGGTTACGGTTTCACCACAGTCTCACACACACAATCAGACACACTTCACTGTTGTTGGTCTTTTTGCCATCCTTTAATATTATGTCTCATTAGAAAGCTTTGCTTTAGTTCTGTGGTCACAAACTCAACCCTCCGGCATGAGGTAGGAGCTAAATGTCACTGACATTCGACTGAGGTGGATGTTGAATCAGAGTGTGCAAGTCTCACAGAAGTGAACACAATTGGTTACGTTTGCAAAAAAAACAACTAAAAAACATCTATCAAGTATTGTAGATACATACATGCACATATCAGATTCACATTAAACACAGATACGTGTGAGGTCATGACACAAGTTTACAGTTCATGTAGAAATATGGCCAAAGACACAGAGATGGATGAGATGTGTGGCATAAGTTACCCACGCCACCAAGGCACCAACCCAAGAGAACGTAAGCAGCCCTAAAAAAGTGTTTGGGTTATAAAAATAAAGCCTGCAGCTCCTGGTTGGTGGAGGTGTTTATTTACATGGAATAAACCAGAACTGACGTTTCACTGGCGTGATTATAAAACCCTCTGCAGCCCAGAACCAACATGTAGAACGTAAACTAGAGCTGGACGATAAACCAAGATATTGGTCAATACGATAAAAATCCAATATGTATATGAACAGCATGAAAACCAAAGAGAACCTGCCAAAAATGTCCAGAAATGGATAACTGTATCCAAAAACCTCTAGAAAATTTAATTCCCAAGTCCGTAAGACCTTTTCTTATATTATTACATAATATTTTAAAAATATAAATGCTTGATAAATAAATTTTTAAAAAATACATATAAATCAATGATCACCTTTTACTAAACTGTATAAAGAAGAAATGACATTACTAGCAAACAAAAAACATCTTGGCATTGTCATGATATTCATCAAAATATCTGAAGTTTGCCTGATAGTAATATCATCATTACTGAAACACTTTCTATTATGATTTATTTATAAATAGCTGCTGAATTATTGTCCAACCCTGATCTAAAGTGAATGTTCGTCAAGGCAAATGTGTTAAAAAGGAGTTTCTCTTCTCCACTGTCCACATACATGTTCAGGAGTCAGGACAGGGAACTGAATTCAGATAAAGACGTGATATAATCTGTCCGTTTCTTCATCTGATTTCAACAAATCATATATAATTGAATTTAAGTTTAAACTTGTTCTATACACTCACTGATCACATAATTAGTTACGCGTTCATTTACTTATTGACCCAAATATCGAGTCAATCAACATGGCAGCAGTTTAACAGATTTACACGTAGCCATGGTGACTGGTAGCCATAGCGAAGTGGGTGAACTTGATCCAGTTGGAAGGTTGTTGCCTCGTGTCCTTGGTCAGAACATTAAACTAACTGTTAGTGCCCGTCAGGAACGGCATGAAGCCTATGCTGAATCAAAACTAGTGAGTTCTAATTACTTCAGGGCCGACCTCCTCCTTAGTCCTGTCAGCCACCGTCTCCACTTACGGTGACAGAGCCAGTTACATGTCAACTACCATTCCAGACCACATGGTGGTAGTGGGACTGGTTTTAGGGTCCTTATTACCAACTCCTCACAGACTACCTGATTGTTAATGCCGACCATCTCCATTCATTAACAACCACAATGTACTCGTCTGCTGTTGGCTACTTCCAGCGGGATCATGCACCATATCACAGAGCTCAAATATTCCTAAACCGTTGTGATCTTTGAGTTCTCCTGATTTTAGTTTTTCTTTCCTGCATTCCTTGTGTCCTTTTGGTCGCTGTTAACTTTACTTTCTGTCTTATTTTACAAGTCTGTTTCCTGCTTTCTTTAGTTCTAGTCTTCCTTTGATTGTTAGACTGGTCATCACTCTGTTGCTGCCCTGTCATGACTGTTATTAGATTTTCTGCTGGTTTGTTGTTTTTTGGGTTCTTTTTTATTGTTGTTTGTTTGTTTTTGTTTTTTTCCATTTTTGCCCTTTAGTTATTTTCCCAGTTCCTGACTCAGACTGGTTTCTTGAACACCCGACGCAGTTCCTTTGGGATCTTGAGGCGTCAATACTGACAAAGATTCCAGGAATGTTTTCAGAACTTTGTCGAGTCAATGACTACCCAAAGTTAAGGCAGTTGTAAAGTGGGTCCAACCCAATACCAACAACAAGTAGCTACTGAAGTGTCAGGCGAGTGACCTTGACCTTCTGTGAAATGAGGATGTACACATATACAACCAAAGGGTCTACAATATCTGTCTAGAGTTGTTTGTTATTGGCACAGAGAAAAAGGCATTTGTGATAACGAGCTACAGCAGAGCAACTGCACCTTAAAGGTTTTAAGGCAGACATCTGGGACTGTCTCTGACCTACTGTCCCCTTTCAAGGAGGACCTCATGGATTGTTTCTGTAGCAGTTATGATGAAAGACTGACCTCTGGTGGCTGTGAGGGCAACTGCACGGAAAGCGTACGCCTTCATCAAACCTGATCACTTTCAGCTGCGAAAAAGAGCTCAGCAACGTCTCTTCCTCTAATGTCAGAGTAGAAGAGAAACCTCAGCACAGCTGATTACATCAGGCAGAGAGCAGGATGGGATAAAATAGCCCTTTCTTCTAATGAAATGCAAAATGAAGCAGTGGGATTTTCTCAGACACTTTGGCAGTGTTCACCTGTATTATGATATGTTTTCCTGGTTCCATCCAGAAAAATCCCCTCTGGCTTGAAGAAACACAGATGATGAGAACTCAGAATAGTAGTCCGACAGATTTTTACATTCAGCAGATATCATCAGGATATGTGATATATTACTGGGCATGCAGAGCTTTCATTACTGTTTGTTGCAACATTTGTGACTTCAAACAAAATCTGTGATCCTCTGAAAACACTTTTTCAGGGCTCTGATGGAGTCTGAATCTCAGTGTAAAGCTCTTGGTTTGTAATTGATCATGCTGGTTTGGTCTCGGGGCTCCGCAGGGTTCTGTGTTTGGACAGAAACGTTTCATTCTGTGCAGTCATGTGCATGAACGTAGTGGCTCATGGTATTAGGCAAATACATCTTCAGACAAATAACAGCATACAACTTTCTTTGCTGTCTGCTGATCTTGAGCATTCATGTGCCAGGAGGGAAAGACACAAGTGACGATTTTAGAGATGCAACTCTTCTAATAAAGCATGGTGGTGGGGGGACGATGATTTGGTTTTGCTTTGCAGCCAAAGGACCTGGGTGATTTGTGATCACTTAACCAATCGTGAACTGATTAAATAACATAGGGTGAAACTTGGTCAAAGGACAGGGCAACGACCTGGAGCAAAAGGATCAGATTTTTATTGAATAGGCTGTATTGACTGACGTCAAACATCCGGGTACTTTGGGCCAATGTCACCATTTTGTAAGTCAAGCTTTACATAACAGAAGAGGTTATTTGTTCTTGTTAGTTCAGTCATGTATTCACAATAAGATTAACTGTTAGAAATGCATGAAAGTTCTTAGGGAATGATGCCCAAATTGCACCAGAAGACAAAAGAAAAAAAGTAGAAGTATTAAATCTCCCTATGTGGACAAAATAGCGGTAATCAGTGGGCTCTACCAGTGCAGAGCTAAGAAGGTCTACATACATGATACGAAGGCCCGACAGGTGGAATGCCAACATCTATACTTATAAGTACAAAAGTACCCAAATGTTGGAGGATCTGATGACCTACAACTCTCTTGAGGCTTACAATGAGGTTGTGTGCTGCTGGGTGATGAATGTGGGCGACATTTGGTCAACAGGACATGTCATGGTTGCAGGAAAGGTTTGTTGAAATTTCATGATTTGAGCATGTCGATTGTTTCTAAAGTCACCCCCAAAATCTTTCATCAACACATTTAGCCTAGCCTCCAGTCACTAGCATTCGTAGCGTCAGGAGAAAATTGTGATTATTGTCTATGGCTGTCATGGTGACCTCACCTACTTCTATCTTCTGGTCTCATAATGGGATCCTTTTACTTTCACACGTTGGTCAAATAAATACTGTATAAGGAAGCTAGGTTTGGTAGTGATGTCCATCTATGGGAATTTCTCCTGATTTGAGAAACATAAAATTGAGAACCAAAATTCTGGCCAGAGAAATTATTCGTCTCACCTTTGATGCAATGGTGAAAACACACTTCAGAAAAATCTGCAGAAAGGAAGTCTTTGTGGTCCAGGTTTCTGCTGAGTTCTTCGGTCTTTGATTCTTCATATACGCAAGTTTTAGGGAATCGGTAGAGACCTCATTTAACTGATGGATCCAGTCTGCTCATGCAGCCACAAGCGACGCATGTATGCATAATTTTAGTGATTTCAATTGTGATTTTAATCTGAAAAACCTTGATTTAGAGCAGAATGTAAGGAACTCTCCTGCTAACACGCTGCGTGCATCGAAGAAGTTTTGTAACCCAGAAGTTGTGACATCATGTGAATACGTTCTATCGAGCGTATCCAAGTAGTGAAAATGGTGCTAAGGTGCCACCTTACACGTTATCATCTTTTCAATTTAACTTTAGTTAAAAAGAATAATGGCCCAGAGACAAAAAAGTATTTGTATCTGAGGTCGTATTTGCCAAACACTAAGACCAGCTACGATTTTTATTATGCTCTTGAAAACAGGGATTAAAAGAGAGGACTCTGCATGTGACTGTAAATGCTTTCGCTTGTGTCCAAAAACCAAAATAACGAAAAACCTATTTTAGAGAGATATTGAAAAAATGGAAAGACTTAAAATTACTTTAAGCGATTCAGACAAAGTGACAATCCAATGTGTTTTCTGGGTTGTCACAAAGTGGTACTTTGTACATATCAGTTCTGCCTAATTCTATATATCTCACCTATTATTGGATTTAAGTGCTATATTTACATAAAGTGGATTAAACTGGAGCAACAGAAGAACACAACACGGCCAGAGAACCATGGTAACACAGAAGCTGCCAATATCCGTCTACAGGAAGTTGGTGGAGTTGTTCTTGCCATCGATCTGGAACTGGGCAGCACCATCAGAGGAGTTCAGAACACTGGTGGAGGAAGGAGGCCCAGGAGGCACAGGATCTGATCCAGGTACATCCTGTATGTGACATAAATACATCCGTAAGTCCATGTCTAATACAAGGTACATTGTTTAATTGGGAAATCACACCATCTGCATGATCATTGATAATTAGACCAGTACAGTGCTGACTTGGCTCAAACGTCAGGGGAGGGTGCTGGTAAGACCTGATAGACCCAAACATGTCGTGAGGGTTTGCTGGGAACGTGTGGCAGAAAGATCTTCAACTCACACCTGCAACAGAGCCTCAACTGCATCCAGAGGGAGGTTGGGATAAGGACTCCACATGGGCCACGTTCACACATTTCTGTTGCTGAGGTGGCTGCGAAGTCATGCCGTAGCTCCAGTCCTCAAACCCAGTGGTGGACACCTCGAGTAAGAGGGGCTGTCAGGCTGAAGGAGTCCTAAAGAGCTTGGTTAGCTTCTGGTACTCTGGAAGCAGCTGACAGGTACCGGCCAAGTAGGCTGCAGCCTCAGCGGTTTCTGAGGCAAAAACATGGGTGTGGGAGGAGCTTGGTAAGATCATGGACAACGAATTCTGGTTGGCTCCAAGAAGATTCTGGCACACCGTCAGGAAATGAGAAATGAGGATGGCTGGACTCTCCCTTCAAGATAGGAGGAGAAGTTCAGTCATCTGGGAGAGACTCAGAGCAGAGTTGATGCTCCTCCACATGGTGAGAAGCCAGTTGAGGTGGTTCAGGTATCTGGTCAGGATGCCTTCTGGTCTTTCAGGCATGTCCAACCAGGAGAAGACCACAAGGCAGACCCAGGACACACAGGAGAGGTTATCTCTTAGCTGGCCTGGGAACACTTTGGTGTCCTCCTGGAAGAGCTGGAGGAGGTGGCCAGAGGTGGAGAGGTCTGAGGGTCTTTGCTGAGGGTGCTTCCTCCATGACCTCCAATGACATGAGTGGAACTTAATAGATGGATGGATGGATGGATGGATGGCTTGTTATAACTCATAAAAGGTGTTAATAAAATGTAGCACCAGCTTATTATCAGGAATCAATTACTAAAGTGCAAAATCTGTCTCAAAATCAGCAGCTGGTCCATGTTTAGACCAACCTGGAACAGAGGTGATGCTGCAGAGCAAAAGCTGAATATGAGGTAGGCTGTTGAATCATGTGTGCGTGTGTGTGTGTGTGTGTGTGTGTGTGTGTGTGTGTGTGTGTGTGTGTGTGTTCATATACCTGTGGGGCAGCAGTCAGCAGGGGATCAACAGGTGAAGCCACTTTTTCCATGTTTGGCTCTTTAACAGGATCAGTGACTGCAGGTGGAGGAGCGCTGTACATGACCTGAGGTGAAGCATAGTTCTGCACATAAACACACAAAATGGAGAATAAACTAGACAGTAAAGACCTAATAGCTCCATACTGTAGCATCCACAGAGGTCATCCTCCCTAAACAAAATGACTAAATTGACTCCTCGTGTGATTTGTGGTCTCAGCACCCCCTCCCAGTAGTGGTGTCATGCGGCTTCTCTGCCCTGGTGTAGTTTCCTGTTAGGTGTGTTTCCATTGGTGGGGTTTCTGGGCAGTTTTTCAGGGCCAGATCTTTGACGAGTGTCTCCATCACCAAGAACATCCCACTGAAAATGCTTTCAGGAATCTCTATAACACTGTAAAAAACATTCCTCTGGTAGGATCAGTTCTCAGAGCCCTGATAAACTTCTGGATGGGGTGGGGGTCCACTGTGGGCAGGACATGGAGTCATTCAGTCACCTTTTCTCATTCATCTCCACCATTATGCATTATACATATGATAAATAGAAATGCTACAATCGTCTTTAGCTCCTCCAATATTAAATCCAATATATTTATAGTTTTTCTGCTTTTATGTCTTTTTTTGCTATGTTTTTGGTTGTTGATAAAGAGCAAACGTGACTCATTAGTGATCCTCCCCTCTGGCCAATCAACGGCCTGCAGTCTAGTGACTCAACTAGGTTGGAACCCAAGTGGCAACCATCCCACTCCTGTTTTGAAGCTCATCCAGGAAGTACATTTTGTTGCAGTTCCTCCACTGGCCACTAGGTACTGGCTCGAAAACAGAGCATATCCCCATTGATTACCATGTTGAACAGGCCAACTTTGCAGCAGGATTAAACATATTTACAGCCTGGTACAAAAATCAGTTTTAGTTGGATGTCATATCCATGACAACTGTTTGGGGGGTGAAATTTTTTGTACCATGTCAGATAAATTTATACGTAAGCAATAAAACATGCGCATATACATTTGACATGCTTGAAAGAGAGCTAGTCATTGGCTCTGCTGATGCTTTGACAGGTTTTCCCGCCTCTGCAATGTGATGCCGCACAGTTTGAGGAAAACTGGGCTTCAAAAGCTCTCTGTAGAAACCTATAGGTGACTTCATTCATGGTTTGTCCATCTGTATACGTCCATGTTGGAACCCCAGCTGAGTAGGTGCTAAAAAGAGGTACGAACAGGTACTACTACCTCTTGGAATATACTTCAAACAGATTAGAGTCAAGCTGAGCCGAGCAGAGTAGATACTAGTGATAAAGACCTCTAAGTGTTGGGGACTGCAGTTTTCATACCAGTGTGTTGGTTTTTTGCCATTTTATGTTCAATATTCAGATACTTTATCCAAACTTCTGCTGACAACACCTAAAAGGCAATGAAAGAGGATCATACCGTTGGACCCATGGGTGCAGGGGGGTACTGGTTCTGTGGTTGGTACTCCCACTGTGGAGGCGGGGCATATCCAGCAGGAGGATAGGAAGGGTTCTGGGGTGGGTAGGAAGGGTTCTGGGGCGGGTAGGAAGGGTTCTGGGGTGGGTAGGCTGGATTAAAACCCTGTCAAAGAAGACAAAATTGAAATTAGAAAATATGTGGAGACACTGAGGCAACAGAAGAAAAACCAGGTAACAGACTCCAGCGATGTTATTGTATCCATATTTTAGGAAGGAGCCTTGAGCTGAGGTACTCACGGGTGAAGGGGGAGGGTGGACCATTGGACCCTAAACAAGACGACACATGAACAAAACTCTCATCTCAGGACATGTTTAGACTTGGCATGCATTAATTATGATTACAAGGATAATACTGCTGACAGCCCCTCAGGTGGATATCATGAAACTTTACTTTTTGTTTTTCAAATGGCATTTCAGCTCAAACTTGGCCGGTGTGTTTCAACCAAACTTCAGAACAGGCCCATATCTGTGTCGCTACAGAGGTCCGACCAGGAGGTCAGCTGTACTCAGGGTTTAGTGGCAAAACTGCATGGATTTTCAAAGTTGGAGACTTTCCACGGTAGTAAGTAGGATTATATAGCATATTTATTTTGAATTGAGTAGATTAATAGTTTATTACCCTCAGGCGTTCAGTTGATGGTGTGGACGAAGCTGAAGCCTGATTTAAGCGTCGATGAAGCACTTACGCACATAGGATGGGCCTTACGCCATATTTGGGGCTCATACTATGCTTTTTTTAAATCTATTTACTTTTATTTTATGATAAATTCTTTTATTTCTTCAGTTATTTTAATTTGTGTCATTATCATTTTCTCCTCCTCCAGAAATGCTGCTGACTGGTTTGTTAGCAGCATTGTGAAGATTCCAGTGACTCTCAGGAACGTTGCATCATTGCTGAGGCCATTTCATATTATTATCATAAAAATCCTGCCATCCATGTGCCTGCGTAATGAGGGCATATTATAAAAGATCTCACGTACCATGTTAGGATTTGGTCCCTGGTAGTGCACCTGCAAACAGAAAATCAGCACATCAGCAGGTCAGCTGGATTTTTAGTATTTTCCTATATGACTTTCTTTTTCTTTTTTTTTTGGGAGAGGGGGGGGGGTCCTTTAATGTTTCCAGCGAGATGCCAGTGTTCTAGTCAGGACAAGGACAGAGTTAAATGTTTAAACGATAGAACCTGAACCAAGTTTCTCTCAACGGTTTGGTTTTGAATGGACTAAAACTTGTCAGGAAGCTTTTATCTTGACACAGTAATGGAGGAGGTCAAATATGGAAATCCGTTTTAACCCAAATTAACAGTCTCACCTCTCCTGGATGTCCAGGGGTGCTGTAGGGAGGACATGGCCCAGCAGGACCTGCAGGAGGAGTGTGGACAATTTCTGGAAGACTCTGGGGAATTAAAAGCGAGAGTTCACAAACGTTTCATCTGAAACAGGGAGACAGCAGGACAACGATCAAGGTGTTGTGGAAGTTCAAGTGTACCTGTTGTGTTGTGGCAGTGGTGGCTTTCTTCTTGAAAATCTTCTTCCGACAGCAGCAGCAAATCCCGGCCGGGATGCCCAGAAGTAGGAGCAGAGCCATGAGAGGGTTTCCACCTTCGTAGTCATGGTGGTCTGCGGTGGGAAACCGAGGAGGACACAGAACTCATCATTCATGAGCTGCCCTCATTTTGTGCCCACTGGCCTCAGTTGATCTCAGTTGATCTCAGTTGATCTCAGTTGATCCACCTCCGCTCCTTCACTGCTCTGCCTCTGTGGCTTCAGCATGTGGGGAAGTTGGCAACACCCTAACCTTCGATTAATGGTACTGAAGCCACGTTTATGCTCGTTCTTGTAATTTCATTCAATTCTAAAACCTAGCTTAATCCATTTTTTCCATTTTTAATCCATCTTTCTCTCAAAAGGAAGGTAATTTTGAGTTAAAAAGTAAAGATTTTGTGACACTTGTGGTTGTACAATAAAAAGTCTTGGTTGTTGGAAAAGATATTTGTCTTGATCTTTCAAAATTTGCAAACTTTTTTTTAAATTTGTGTGAAAGTCAGTTTTATGATAAAGGTCATGATTTTTGTATAATATGAGATTTTATGACAAAAATTCACTTTTTATTTTACAACCACATTCAGGAACTAGCAGGAAACCTGACAACATAGCTGGTTGAGAAAATAAATATAAGAATAACTGGCCCTTTAACGGTAACCATAGTGATGATGTGGCCCAGGATGAAATACAGTTTGACACTCCTGATTAGGGGCACCGCAACAGGCAGGCAACCCAGGCGATTGCCTCGGGCCCCGAGGGACAGCTGACGTCAATAACAAAATAACAGAACTGCTTTGGACACTGCAACGACAGCGCATCAGAAATGCCCAGGGCCCTTTCCGAGTTGTCACTGGCTAGTTGCTAGTAGGGGGCCCGACAGACGGCTGACATCGCTCCATATCAGCGACACAGCTTGTAACCCCCCCAGACACTGCAATGGCAGTCGGGAATCCCCCTAATGGGGCCCCCTTACTAGCCAGCATCAACATGCACCAATTGTGAAGCACAGAGAGGAAAAATGAAGTGAACTTATCCCTCTGGACACACAAAAAGAAAAAGAGGATAAAAAGAAAATACGCGACAGTGGTAAGTGGTGTAAGTTATGTGTGTTACATTATAAAAGAGTAGTGCTGCCACTTTATCCCAAACTCCCAGTCATCCACCAAGACCACATAAGTTTACTGCACATTAAAGTCAGTGTGAAGTGAATTCAGCCATTTTCTTCTGAACACATTCATAACCAGATAATAAGTTAGTCCTTTGCTGCCAATGATATTTTCTCCCAGAATAAAGTATTTGTTGTCAAATGTTAAAACTGATACCAGCATCAATTCTGCTGTCAGTTTAGTCTGTCTAAACTGGTGCTAATTTTTATTTGGAATTGTTTTTTAAATGTGAATTGCTGGACGACTGAATTTCCCTTCAGAGATAAATAAAGTCTATCCTATCCTATCCATACATTTTTTGCTATAGTCTAAATGTTACGTTAAATAAAATGTTCATTAATTATTCCATACAGATCTCAAATGTTGCGTTTGTGTAGCATGTACAGTTCTTTACTTTACTTTATGCAAGCCAACCAAATACATTGTGCCCTTTTCTTTTATCTTCCTCAACGTGCTTTGTTGAAGTTTTTTGGCCCACATCAACAACAACAGCAGCAACAGAGCTCCACACATCAAAGCAGGAACTTATTTAGTTGCCTTTTTAAAGTTAAGATTACAGTGACTTGCTCTCCCATTTAAAATATATCGTAGGATCTATCTGATTTAATATCCATCCATCATCTATGTCCGCTATGTCCTGTGCAGGGTCACGGGGGTCTGCTGGAGTCTATCCCAGCTCACTCCAGGCAGGGGTCCACCCTGGACAGGTCTCCAGTCCATCGCAGGGTCACATGTTGTCAGACAAACATTCACACTCTCACTCACACCTACAGACAATTTAGGAACACCAATTAGCCTGAGGAGCATGTCTTTGGACTGTGGGAGGAAGCCGGAGAACCCGGTGAGAACCTACGCAAGCACGAGGAGAACATGCAAACTCCACACAGAAAGGCCCCTGTGGAGGCTGGAACCAGGAACCTTCTTGCTGTGAGGCAACAGTGCTGACCACCAAGACACCGCGCTGCCCCAGAGCTCAATCAACCAAATACTTTTAATGATTAAAAAAAAAAAAATTCTGTTTATTCATTTTTTGTGTAAATGGGATCTTTGTGTTATCACATCCTGTTGCACATCTTATCCAAGCTTTCCACACATGTTCTGTTAAACGCAAAGAAACTCCTTCAAAGTTACAGTTAGCTGGTTAGTTTTTAAAAACAGCAGCAATAGCTAAATGAGTTTTGTCTTTAACAGTATTTTAGTCGTACTGGGCTGCTTGCGAAGCCTAGTGGCCAGTAACCCAGTCCTCTCAAGCCCAAAAAACAAAAACAGATAAATAAAAATTGTACTGAGACTTAGTTAGTTGTATGAAACTAAAGATGCAGGAGAATTCAGTGTGTTCAAAATTTTAAGTTACATCTGTTGTAAAAAATTTGGACTTAAAAAAAAAAAATTTGAATAGCATGCATTTTATATGTTTACAGCTTTGATTTTCAATGCAATTATCTTAAAATGGAAACTGCGTCTTGTTTTTGTCTTTAATAACTCAACTCAATGATAAATGAATCATTTTTGATTGAAAAAAACAAACACAAAAAACTGTGAGATCCTGGAGGGACGCTCAGATAACTGTTCCCACTGACAGAACTTTGAGCAGAAATCTCCAAACTTTTTCCGCATTCTGGAACTCCTGACAGAAACTTGTATTTTTATCAGAGATTTGCCACAACATCGCTATCCTTTGACAAAGAGTTTTAACCAGTGTGTATCTGTGTACATTTGTGTATGTGTGTCCTTGAGTCTCCATCAGAGGTGCACGCTGACACTGTAATCATTGCCAGCTGTCATTGTTTTGAGCTGCAGCAACACTGACACAGCCAGCCCTCTTTTCTGATTGGCCACTGTCAGAGCAGCTTGACCTCTGATTGGCTGCCAGGGAAGCCTGAATAAGAATCACTATGAGTGGCACACACCTCCTCCCTCCCTCTCTCTGTCTCTCTGACTCTGTAAACATCTTTCTCATGCTTGTGCGTTTCCCTCAGAGAGCATCTTTGACAGCTTTTGCACGCTTTTCTGTAACAAATGCGTTAGAGTATGTGTGTGCATTTGTGATGATGGTGTTGGATCAGTCTATGCTGTGATGAGGAGTATGGAGTTATACGTGGAAATGCTGGTTTCCTTTGTGGGATCTCGTGTTTGTTTGTTGCCTTCAGCGAGGTGATTTTCACGCTGGTGCTGAATGGGTTTTTGCTGTGTGTTTGCATATGCATGGCTGTCGGTGTGTGTGTGTGTGTCTGGAGGAGTCGTCAGGCTGTTTTGGTATTTGCTGCGGCTCAGCTGGGAAGCCCCCCCTCCCTCCTCCACTCTGAGGGGTTAAGCTGCCTCTGTGCCTCTACCCACCTTCACACGGTGAGTGTTGTCAAGTTGTCTTGCAGCAAAGGCAGCTTGTTCTTTAGAGCGGATGTCTCTCTCTCTCTCTCTCTCTCTCTCTCTCTCTCTCCCTCTCTCTCTCTCTCCCTCTCTCTCTCTCTCTGCTGCAGTGCTCTCCCCTATGTGTTATCATGACCTACTCATCTCCCCCCCGTTTTTTTACACTGCTTCATCCCTCTTGCGCACCATGCAAACATCTGACCTTCACATATTCATTCTTTGCATCCCACCTGACTCCATCTGCAGTGGCAACTCTTTTTCATGCTTTTCTACTTCATCATCTGTGATGCATCAGTTATAAGAAGCAGATACGGGCTGTGTCATTTCCAAAAGATAATCTGTTTTATTTTGTATCTGCTGTAAACATGTTCACCAAACACCAGTGACAGGCAAGCCAGCATGAAATCTCCATCCTCTGGGCATCAGGGAGATCATGCACCTAAGAGCATAATAGGTGCATCCAGATGGAGTGAACGGTTCCTCATTCTAAGTGACTGGATATCTGATCCCCTTAGCAACACACCCCCATCATCTCCCATCTCTCCTTCCCTTGCAATCATTTATTCTCCTCGTAGTGTGAGGTTGTGCTGTCTACACATCGTATCTGAGTGTTTAGTAAATAAGTATTGTATTGCCCTCTCAAACCACTTACAAGCACAACTTTTTTTTTTTTTTTTTTTTTACTGAAGCCAATTTCTAATATTATCCCGTGTCAAACTGGTTGTACTTTTATTTGAATTATGCTTTAAAGTTGTTTCAGTAACAATAGATATATAGTCATGTGAAAAAGAAGTAATTTCTCTTAAGTTTAAGGTTTTATATGTCAGGACACAATAAGCAAATATCAGGGGTCTCATTTACTAAACGTTGCGTAGGATCTATACTAAAAGTGTACGTACGGCCAAAAGCCCAACATGGCGTGCACCAAGAAAAATCCCGATCTACAAAACCCTACGTACGCACACCAGCAAGCAATTTCTCTTTGATAAATCACAGCTGCACGTCAACGTTTGCTACAAGGCTCCGCCTCCTGTCCTGCCCCCTACACGCCCACATTCAACCATAAATGGTCGATGCAAAGCAACTCGTGAATGTCAATACGTATTTAAATGAGGCAGCCGTTCAATGTTATTGGTCAACAGTGGTAACCATG
>JBAMYA010083671.1:0-22907 GCA_037176975.1 Arrhamphus sclerolepis | reverse complement strand
ACATACAAATACACACATATACATATATATGTATGTATTTTTTTGTCTAATTAAAATTATATTTATTGATGTTAAAATAAGTGGAAAGACTCGCACAGATGAACTATTTAGTATGGAAATCAAAGCATCCAATGTTTGAAATGAAAACAGTTAAACATGGTGATCACATTATAGCTTTAAGGTAAAAATGAAGCAAGTGGGTTTAAAAAAAAGGCTAATTCTCACTATATTCAGACAAAATGGTGAGCACTCTGTGACTGTGCTACATGTGTTGAATCACATTGGTGGTGTTAACCTTAGCTTGCAGCGTTTATGTTTCACTTCTGTTTGTCCAGTGTCGTCTTTAAAAAAGTCGAAATGTGTCTGAACGATGGACACCGCATTCTTCTTTGGTACCAGCTGTTAGAGTTGCTCAGTTGTGTCTGTGTGAGCTCTCCTCCATGTTTTTTTTTCCATGTTGTGGGCTGGACCAGGCAGTCATGTGACTCATGCAGCAGTATGTTTAAAGTAGTAGTTGTATAAACACACATGAACACAGTAGAAAAAAGTAATAGCAGAATAAAATATTTAAAAACTTACGATAGGACGTTTTAGAATCCATGATTTATAGGCTCCAAGTGTCAGTTTCGATTGATTTTCAGTTAATTGCTCAACCCTACATGCTCAAAAGCTTGCATCTCACAACATCATATATTAAACATGTTACTTTGTTTGACACATTAATGTTTGAGGGGTCACTACATATCAACATACATGCACAATTAACATTATTTGGTCGCAAATCAAGCCCACTTGGCATTGAGTCCACTATCTTCCATGCTGAAGAGCTTCATACTAGTCTAAACTCATACTGTGCGGAAAAAAAAACAAATGACTCCAAAAGCCTGGCGTGCTTGACTGGTGTGAGTCCTCCATCCCATGCTCAAACATGACCTGTTCTTTATTACAACTTAAAGAGGTGTACTGTGCATGGGAACGATAGAGTTGCACATGCATGTGGAGGATGGGATGTTTGCGACGTATGCGTGGCATGCAGATCCAGCAGCCTCTTGTCATTAAACATAGCAGTGCAATCCACACATTTCAAGAAGTGAGAAGTCTGTATCTGTACTGGAGAAACTCAGGTTGTTGTCCTTAATGCTACAACGTGATGGTATAGTACGTGAAATGGCGCTATGCTGAAGCACTATTAAGATTGGATTAATGTAAGCTGGGGGATCTGGAGGGAGGTGTCAGTTGTGCCCGGGTGTTTTGGCTAGCCAGTTTTCTGTTAATTAGCCAGTAGTCAGAGGTAAATTATTTTAACCATTCTAGAAGAGTTCTTTAGCTAACTATTGCTTATATCTGTGTCTTTACTCCCCCCAATCTTATTTTACAGAGCAATGACACTTTAATGAGGATTTTCACAAGTGTATAACTTTTGTGTTTTGTAATTTTTGGCCTATCTTGGCCAGGTCCTTCTTGTAAAAGTGGTTACTGATCTCAGTGGGATCTTCCTGCCTAAAGATTAAATAAATAAAATCAAAGTGTGCACCATTTAATGCAGGGACACATTTCAGTCCAGTCAATGCAGAAGGAAAGCTGGTGGATCAAATGTCATTTTACTTTTGTTAGAAGGGAATCAGAGGAAATTTGATTATTATAATCAACATTATGCCTTTATTCCACACTTAAGGAATGTATTAAAGTTCTATTTGAAAATGAATAAAAGTAAAAATGTTACTTTTTAAATTTGTATAAGTTGGCATATGACTAAACAAAATGTTTCTATAAATGACCATACATTCAACATATTTCCATGGAAGGCTTGGTAAATAGCTTGCACTTATATAGCGCTGTACAACTGTATTTCTACAGTGCTAAAGCGCTTTACACTGTAGACATTCACCCATTCACACACACATTCACACACCCGTCGGCAGAGCTGCCATACAGTGGCGCTGGCCATAAAACTGGGAGGAAGGCCTCCAAATTGGAATATTTTCAATATTTTCCAACTCAACTTCCCATAGAAACTTTCTGAACGGTTTCCAGAAGTTTACATAAAATGTTCTGCTTCTTCTTCTAGCTAAGATAAATATACCAAAGCACTACATTTATTGAATTAGTCCACCTTACAGTTGCAACGGTGAATTCAGAGACCAATATTGCATTTTTCCAGAAAACTGTGAAATGCTCCAGGAAGAGTGAGAAGCAAAAATCTTTTTGTCATGTTTTGGACTCATTCAGGACAAGCACAACCAGGAAGCTAAAAGAAAATAAATAAAGCTAAATTTCTCACCATACATAAATACAAATAATCCCCAATCTCAGATCCCACTTTAAGTGATACTGACTTCGGAATCTTGGGACTCTCCTTAGATAGCCATGACATGGTTCAGGATTTCCTTCGGAGTGAAAAAACAACACAAATCTTTCACGTTCCACAGAGCAGCAGCCACCCACCAGGGCACAGCTTAACGACGGCCATGCAGTCTGATCTTCATCAAATCTAAAGCAAACAGGGACAACATGGCAGCCCTGCCACCCCAGAGCACTGCAGCTTTAGAGGGAAAACAATGACTTTCCCTCAGCACTTATCACAGCTTTGCTGCCTGGCAAGTGCAAAGGCCTAACAATCCGCTATACTTGAAGAGGGCGAGGAACCTTGCCAGCTGTCTGAGTCAACAAGTTGACACATTTTATCGTCATCTTTTATGCAGTTTGCTTCTTTTTCAAGGCCTCCAAAAGCTCTATTTAGGGCCCAACAAATTTGATAGTTTGTTTGAAACTGGCACCAGAATCTAAATCTGGAAGCCCAATACAGGAAGAATTCTGATGACTTGAACGACAAGGAATGTCATTGCTCAAGCAGCTCAAAGACAGCGTGCCACAGACACATGTCTTTCTTTTAAAGATGATCCCACGTCTCCGGTTGTCAGTTGTTTTTTGGTTCCATGAAATGACGTTCTTCAGATAAGCTGAGAAGGAGTCCACAGAATCATGTTTCTTGTGCTGAAGCAAGAAGCCTTACGCATTGCTCGTGTATTTACAGATTGTTGTGCTTTTCTGAGTGTAATCATTTCTAAATTGTATCAGCTTTTACGTGTGAATATTGATGAGATCACATTATACTTTTTTTAATTTCAAGAAAATTTCTTATTCTGTGTCTGTACCTTTTAATTATATATGCAGAACTATATTTAAGTGCGGTTTATATATAGAAAGTCACAATTAACTGTGAATAATTTGTCCCCTGTACTGTATTTGATAGGTACAATGCATCTGGAAAGTATTCACATTGTCCACATTTTATGTTACAGCCTTATTTCAAAATGAATTCAATTAATTTATTTTTTGTAAAACTCCACACACAATGCCCCATAATGACAACGTGAAAAAGTTTATTTTATTTTATTTCTTTTTAGACTTTTGCAAATTTATTAAAAAGAAAACAACAGAAGTATTCACAACCTTTGCCATGAAGCTGAAAACTGAACTCAGGTGCATCCTGTTTCCACTGATCATCTTTCAGATGTGTCTGTACCTTAATTGGAGTCCACCTGTGGTACATTCAGTTGATTAAACACGATTTGGAAAGGCACACACCTGTCTATGTAAGGTCCCACAGTTGACAGTGCATGTCAGAGCACAAATCAAGCATGCAGTTAAAGGAATTGACTATAAACATCTGAGACATTTCTACCTGGAGGATTGTCTCCAGGTAGAAAGGAATTGACTATAAACATCTGAGACATTTCTACCTGGAGGATTGTCTCCAGGCACAAATTCAAAGCTCCAGTGATCCTCTGTGGACAGAGTAGAACCTTCCAGAGGGACAACCATCTCTGCAGCAATCCACCTATCAGGCCTGTACGGTAGAGTGGCCAGACAGAAGCTACTCCTTAGTTAAAGGCACATGGCAGCCCACGTGGACTTTGCCAAAAGGCACCTGAAGGACTCTCAGACCATGAGAAATTAAATTCTCTGGTCTGATGAGACAAAGATTGAACTCTTTGGCATGAAAGCCAGGCACCATGTTTGTAGGAAACCAGGCACCGCTCATCACATGGCCAAAACCATCTCTACAATGGAGCATGGTGGTGGCAGCATCATGCTGTGGGGACGTTTTTCAACGGCATT
The DNA here is from genome assembly GCA_037176975.1 of Arrhamphus sclerolepis. Taxonomy (NCBI): domain Eukaryota; kingdom Metazoa; phylum Chordata; class Actinopteri; order Beloniformes; family Hemiramphidae; genus Arrhamphus; species Arrhamphus sclerolepis. The sequence continues at coordinate 18,785 of JBAMYA010083671.1, read as the reverse complement.
AACTGAGAGACTAGTCAGGATAGAGGGAAGGATTAATGCAGCAATGTACACACATCCTGGATGAAAACCTGCTCCAGAGCGCGCTTGACCTCAGACTGGGGTGACGGTTCATCTTTCAGCAGGACTGTGACCTCAAGCATACAGCCAAGATATCAAAGGAGTGGCGTCAGGACAACTCTGTGAATGTCCTGGAGTGGCCCAGCCAGAGCCCTGACTTGAATCCGATTGAACATCTATGGAGAGATCTGAAAACAGCTGTGCACTGATGCCTCCCATCCAACCTGATGGAGCTGGAGAGGAATGGTTGAATCTGCCCAAAGACAGGTGAGCCAAGCTTGTGGTGTCATATTCAAAAAGGTTTTAATTGCTGCAAAAGGTATTGAGCAAAGACTGTGAATACTTGTGTACATGTGATTACTTAGTTGTTTTTTTTAAAATTTTTAATAAATTTGCAAGAAAAAAATGAATTTACACCATTTTGGAATAAGGCTGTAACATAGCAAAATGATGAATAATTTCTGGATTCACAGTATAATCCACAATAAAAACTGACATGAGGCAGGTCTGTTCATCAAGTGTCTCTTTTCTTCTGAAAGGTTTGGAGGTTACATCCTTGCTCTTGAAAGGCAGACACTAACATTTAAAAGGCCTAAAGGACTGTGGGGTTGCCACTTGTGACCTCCAAATGGTATTCATTCCTTGTTGGTCTTGTGTGTGAAACATTTCTGTTGACACCCTGCAATGTGGTGTTGATGAGTTAATCTAGCAGCTGAGTGTGTCCTTTAACTACACCCGGCCCCCTGTAGATTTTCAGAAGAAAAACACCCCTTATCTCCACGGGAGCAGGGAAATATAAGAGCCCCAGCGGCCGTAAATTCACAGGATACCAGCGTAAGCATGACAAACCACAGCCTCCTTTGTGCACGCAATGCCCTATCATGTCTGTTTGTACTCGCAACGTCACTGGAGTTAAATTGGTCTCATGACTTGCTCAAGTATCCAGTTAGAATGTGGATTTTGGGAGCATAGAGAATTTGGTATTTAATATAATGGGATGTACACTTAAATTTTATCATATTTGTCCCCTCATTGCTCAGACTCCAAGGAGAGAAATGGAAAATATCACAAGGATATCACCCTTCCTCCTCACTCTTAGGTTTTCATAGAATTTAGGTAAGATCTTAAAGCTTTAGCTTACTTGTACTTACATATCGTTCTTTTTCCTCAGCCCCCTATCCTGCAGCCCCCAGTGGAAGTCACATTACTGGGCACCTTTACGTTAACCCATCTGGATGGGGTCCAGGGCTGCCTGAGATCAGGACAACAAAAATAGGCTTAGAGTATGCTCAGCCCTGGGTTTGAAATCCACACGAAGGCTCTCTGCATATTGTGAGTGTTGCCGCTCTGCAGATATCGCTTACTTCTCAGAACCATCTTGTAACCTGTGCTTATTAGACAGCCTTAATAAGGACATCTGACAGCTGAGACAAGTTCTTCTCAAACCATAGCAGTGTAGGTTTTAACATAGTGATGAGGGGGATGCTTTAACATAATAGATTGAATTATTGAAAATGTTTCCATCAGCAGAACAGTTACCACCAGGATGGGTGCTCCTCACCTAAAATAAGACTATGAGAGCCTAATAACAAGAGACAAATATCATGGTATACCTGTTTATTGTAAAATCAATGCTGCGTAAAACATACAAATGTTTGAGGTTAGCATATTGCTCTTGGCACTTTTGAATGTGGAGAGTAAGATAAAAACATGTTAGAGCTACATGAAAGAATTGAACTCAGATGGAGGATACAGTAAAGGTTTATTCCATTTTTCGCTGTGGGAAAGTCTGATTCATCCTCAGCAGGATTTCTGCTAGTAAGAGGAGTTTGCATGCAAGCTAGTTCTGAAGGTGGTAAAGATCAGTGTATTCTTCCACGCTGACAGCTCCTCTGACATCTTGGAATTTATCTCTTGGAGCACATTTTCACAGGCTTAAGACAGCAGCCGATTTGCCTCATGGTACATCTCATTTACTGCATGGACAGAAACAGCTGTAAAGCGAGGCCTCGTGTGGGAGAATAACTGTGCATTTGTTTGTGCTGCTGTGTTAAGTCAAAGCTACGCAAATCTGCGTTGTCCCCCAAAAACGTCCTCCATAAGTGCCACAATTTTTACCTTGAGGTAGAACTTCAGTCGCAGTAAACTCCTGAAGGCTACAGCAGTTTATCACCTCCAAGGCAAAGGTGGATGGCAAGCGTGGTGCCATCAACAGTCCAAGCTTATTAGCTTGCTGCTTTGACACTGGATCCTGAAGGCTTATTAAGTGGGATGAGAAATGTGAGCCAGAGTAAATCAATCCAGTCCTGTCTTATAATATTCAGTCAAATCAGCAGGATGTCCTAAAATACAAATTATACACTCCATGAAGGAAAAATGGAAGACTTTCAGGAGAGGGAGCGGGAAGTGGTGTGTTGTGGATGGGTAAATACACGTATTAGCATCATTTTCAAGCCATATTCAATAGAGAATTGAAAAAGAAAACTTTTAAAGTGTTTGTTATACACAAAATTATGTATTTACATTATTCATTGATGTTGGGTATGTAGTAGCCTAATTATCAGTAATAATAACAAAAAAAATGACAAAAAACAATGAATTTTACACAGTGTTATTTTTGTAGCTTCAACGTTAGTACTAAATGAAGAAAATCTTCTTGTTTCGGTGTAGTTAAGCAGCAATGGCCAAATGCCAACAAGTGAAGAGCACGTATTTCTGCTACTGCCCAGTTGTTCTTGTCTTTAACACACAGACACTCAAGCCACAACTTGAGCCCATTTGTTATCTATTGCTGCGGCACAAGTTATTCAGCCTGTCAGCAGAATGATAAACTCTCTCCTGCCATGGGTGTCACTTCGACAGCTCACTCTTGCATTAGCCAATAAACCTATACGGTGGACAGGAAAGAAGAGTTTCGGCTCTAAAATAAGACATCACAGCTCTGTCAAGGGACAACTGCGCTCACAGAATGATCAATGACAGAAAATTAAAACAACTGAGATTACCTTCTGAGACTTCAAGGTAACATAAGCCCAAAAGTGGCTTTGATGAAATGTTATCAGTTTTAAAGACTGATTGTGAGTGAAAAGCTTGTTACAAGCAGAACTCTTCAAATGATTCTATAAATTCTTTGGATTACTGTGAAATGGGGTGAGTTGTATTTAGGCTCTGGGTTTTGTACACAGAGAAGACTTTGTACCTGGTACCACCATTAATCACAGTTAACTTGACATCACAGGGCTTCTTTATTAGAGGTTAGAGTTGGACGAGGAGTCAGAAGAAGGTCAAGGCAAGTCTGATTCCTGTAGATTTGTTGCCAGTCTGCTAAAGCACAACTATTATTGTTTAAACTGAAACTGCAATAGCATTTCAAGCTATTTTTTATTCCCTTGTCTTTAGCTGTTTGTTTATTTTAAGAGTATATTGCTTGCCTTGACTTTGACAAATGAGCATTATATTTTTATATTATTTTAATTCATACTTTGATACTGTACGCATGAAGCCTCTGTTTCAAATTCCACACATGGTCACATTTCCTCTTCTGAATAAAACCCTGTTGACCCTTTACTGGCTTGACAAGTTGATTTTCCTCCATATATGATTTATTAATTTAATTTTAAACATTTGAACGCACTTTCAGCCCAGTAAGCGATGTGTTACTCCTCGCCCTATAGCAGTGTGTGGAAATTGCCGCCTCTGATTGATTAGCTTCCTGTCACCAAGAGGTCGAGAACAAACTTCCCTTTTTCAAACTCCTCAAGAGATTCTTACATGCGGCACAACAGAGAAGCTGCACTGCTCGGCTTGAGCTTTCTGTCATGCCGCAGTGTGGGAATTTTATTTATTTTTTGGGAGTCTCAGTAAACAGGTCAGAGAGAACAGTACTCAACAATGTGAAAATATTACCCCTTAACCCTAAATGCGCTGAAATTATTTTATTTTTTCACTTTTACACTCCTGTATTATTAGTAAATAGCACCCATTTTGGATTCCTGTGAAGGAAGAAATCCAATTTGTTTATGAATTCCTTGTATGATTTTTGAAACACCACATTAGAAATGTAAATAACCTTGGATGTGATAACTTTTCTCTTAAATCTGAAGGATTAGTTCATGACGAACTGTCATGCTCAGCTGTTGTTTTGCTTTACGTATTAGCTGAACGCCCTCAGGTCCTTCAGACCCTTTGAATAAAAGTGTTCATCAGACGGAAAAACTCCTGGACTGATTGGTACCAACTTGGCGTGATGTCTTCGCCCTGTTCTGTATTTTTGTTGTGAGCTCAGTTCTGGCCGCTGCCTTCCTTTCAGCTCGTTCTCTGCTGCTGCTGCTGCTTTCGCCCAGCTGGCAGCTCTGCCTGGGACAGACGCTGGCTGAGGTCTGACCCCTGCTGACAGAAATGAGGCTTGTGCTTAAGACCTGTTGCTGGGGTGCTGCATTTAACATGATCCTCGGGTCAAACTTCAAACCAGTTAGATAAAGTTTGTCTGATCTGGCATGAAGTGCTAAATTGCTTTAAAAACTGTTTTTGTGAGCAGAGGGATTTAAAAAAAAAACAAAAAAACAACTGGTGGAGCTATTGCAAGGACGTTACAACTGTGAGCTTGTGGTTTGTCAGCTTATGTGCTATATTAATTTACAGTACTAGACCTTTCTCTCTGCCAGCACATTATTGAGTATTCTTCTTCACTTTTACTTGTTTCTAAATGCTGTCAGATATTTAGCAATGCTTCTGTAAACAGGATTTATACCTGTTGTTTTAAGCGAGTTCCATAAAAGTCAGCAAGTGATATCAAAAGTACGCATTAATAAAGACCAAATTTACTTTTAAAATGCCACAGTGAATGCTGTTTGCTGACATTCACAAACATCAGCTGGCAACTTCAAAACACAGAAAGTTGTTCTTCAACTGCTGCCTATGATTTACTTCTGTGTCAAAGCACAGTTTTTATTCTTTTTCTTTTTGAAAATATTTTTTCTGGAATCAAACCATCCAAAAATCCACGTAAGTTACTGCAAATGCACCTGAACTCAAGATAAACATCTCTTTTTGAACTGATGTAAAAGTACAACATTCTTAGTCCAGTTCTCACTCTTACATTAACACAAACAAACAACAATGGTTTTTGCTTTAAATCTTTTTTATTTATTATCACTATGAAGCTGTTGTATGTTTTGCTTTGTTAAATTCATTCACGGTAGATACATATGAGGAACAGTTGTTGTCCGTCTGGTATTTGATGTGTTAAATAAAGAAATGCTAAAAATAAAAGTAAAGGTAAAAATAACAGTAAATTGACAGAATAAAATTGTTTCATTCTGCATGCATTTTTACATTTCAGGCCTGCAGCATTTCCACAAAAATGTTTGGTACTATAAATCTTACAACACTTGAGTCATTCCTTATCGTAACACCAAAAGACATGTGGTATCCTAAACTTCTGGCACTGAGGATACCAAGAGCTGTTGTTTCTGTTCACTTAAGCTGCAGATTCTCCACTGGAGACTGTTGAGGACAGCAGGCCGGCCAGTCCAGTACCTGCTTCTTCCTCACTAATCGCATTGATGGTGTCTGGAGACAAAGTTGACTTATGGTGTCTTTTTTAGCACAGTTATCGCTCTGCAGTAAGTGGTATTTTTGATTTAAGCTTTAGTGTCTCATGAAGGTCTACTAGAGTAATCCCTTACTCATGTGATTAAATCAACTGTGTCCAGAGTGGCACCAATGCTCCTCCAGAGAACTTGAACTTATGAAAAATACGCAAATTCCTTATAATCCTTCTTGGAGGAACACTGTTTTTAAACATTTTCAAGATCCTCTGCCTATCTTTTATTCCTCAAAGGCTTGAGGCTTTCGTGGTGCTGATTTCATACCAAATCATCACCCGTTTACGTCACCTGCTTGACGTAACATTATGTTTTTGGTTTTGTTGCCTTTGTATCAACATTTTTAGGTCGTATTTTCCAGGAATGCAAATGCAAAAAATGGATGGAAATTAACAAATGAAATAAAACTGAAAAACCAAAAATACAAAATATCCTGGGTTCATAAAGAAATTAAAAGAAATAAAGAGGAAAATGGAAGAATCGCTTTGGTTCTTTCCCATTTTTTATAACGTCCGACTTTTTCCTGCTTATGGCTTGTAGATCTGCTTCAGTCTATGCCACCTGCTTCCTAGCTGTCTGGATAGCAGCGGCATGGCAGTATGGGTGGCAATGCCAGTCCAGCACACTGGAACAGTTTGTCCATCTGTCAGATACACCATGCCAGTTGGTTTAGACTATAATAACTCATCATATATTTGATGGATTATGACATCTGGCAGATTCATTTTTTTCTGAAGATAGTCATTAATGATCCTTTGACTTTGCTCCAGCTTCATCAACAGGTCAAATCTTTCACCTATCCTGTGAAATATCTCAACATCATGCCTTTGTCCTGGCCCACATATTGCTGGTATCAGAATAATTTTTTTAATGCAGAATTCTGAGCATCATCACCCCTTTTTAAAGTGAAAGTTGGAGGCCTTGATACTATTCACTGTTGACCATCATCAACCTGCAACTGCAGTTGAAACCATACAAATAAGAGTGATAAAAACAAACAAAATCACCAAGCAGTGTCTTACACGTGCTCATTTATGACAGAAATTCAAGTCAATATTTGCATTAGTTCCAGGGCAAGGACATTATTTCTGTTTTGCACCTGTGCACCAAAAAGAATGAAAGTATGTCACACTTGTCTTTACAAATAGATATGAGTGGTAGTTGAAGAATGATTTTGACTTTCATGCCATGCCAGTACACGCGCTATTAAATATGTGTCCTTCTGATCCGTGTCAAACTATGACATGAATTACAACCATGTTCCAGACAACAATAAGCAGAAACCTTTGCCATGTTTCATTGTACTACCACAACATTACTGAATGGTGTAAACCATTATGTAGCCACAACATGGACATTTTGATCCTGTTTTGCTGCAATAAGGTATACCTTTTATTCAAAAATTTCTTTTCATGCTTTGCTAAGAATTGAATGACCAGTGGAATATTGTTGCTATGGTGCATGTTTTAGATCATAGCACCGCCTATATTTTTGCACCAAGTAACATGAAAACTTCATCTAGAATTCGATCCTGCAACTGCAGCAAAGGCTAAAGCATACCATTAAATTTTTATATGTACCACTTTAGTTGTGCTCCTGGTCTTTCCTCTTTCAGACCACCTGTTGATTTCTGTTACAGCCACAGTAGTGAGTTGTGCGCCTCGGGTGCGGTGACAGATCTTTTCATCATATTTGTGAAAAGAAGCTAACAACATGTCAAAGCAGACTGTCAAGCTGGCGACATATATGGGACAAAAGTATTCTGGAAAAGGAGGACTTGGTTGCGGTTTGATCCCATGCCATCTGGAGTCGACCCTCAGAGCTTTCAGCAGTATTTGGCCGAAGTCCACAACCTGACTTCCATCGAACCAGCAATGCTCACCATCTATTTATACAGTGCGAGCAAATGGCCATAGCAGGTTATGGAGCATGGCATTAATAAGAAGACATGCCTGAACAAAGGAACCAATGGTTATGAATTGTTATGTGTTGGGGAAAGGCAGCTTGGGGGATGTTTGAGATAACTTCCTCATTGTTGAAAAGCATCCACTTCCTCACATTGGAGCACGGGATGGTTTTCAGAGGTGGGGTTGGTCATGCTCTTGATTTACTCCTGGGAGTGAACGTCTGCATGCCCTCACCCCACCACGGCCACCCCTGCCAGACTTCACCCCATTGTTGGCCTGTCTGGGGGGTTTGAACACAGGCCAGACCACCTTCAGTCTTGGTCACGCATTGTTCACCGCTGTATTGCGACAGACCCCGTTTTATTGCGGCTGCACTGGGACATCTGGCCTTACAGCAACTGCCACCTGTTTCTGTGGAGGGATCGTTCACCAAACTGGGATCCGTGATATGCCCATTTGTTGGATGCATTAGTTGCAGCATGTCATGTGATGTGACAGACTAAGCTCTGTACTCAGTACTATCTCAAGTTTCCCATTAAAGATGAACAGGAAGAATGAGCTTGGGGGGTGGGGGTGGGTGGTGGTGCGATTAGGTTTTTCCATTTCACACAATATGTGCTACAGTGGCATCACATGGAGTGTGAAAACATTATAAGTGCTTTTTCTAATCATAAGCTGAAGCTAATCCAAAAAAATGTTCAACGTACAACTAAACATACATTGATGGAAACTTTTATTTTTTGTTTTTCCTTAAAGAATTGTCGTTACTCCCCCAACATGTACACTTCCTGTCATGAATCTGGTGAAAGAAAGCTAATTTGGTGTGCTGAACTGCAAACCTTTGAGGCTTGTCAGTCCTATTGTTAGCCATAATTATAAATTAAACTAACGACAAAGAGTGAAACTTCGTAGTAAGTTTTTAATATTGGAAAAAAAAAGAACTGTACAATCAACCACTGAGTCAATTTGCAAAATATATACAAGTGTTTCTTAACACTAGTGTACTCTGATGGAGCCTCATTTCCACCTGTGACATCTGATTTCTGAGGTAAATGGATCACATTCATGCTACTGTAGACATAATGAACAAACGTTGAATGTATTTGGCCTCGACAGCACCTTTGGTTGCGTTAAGTTAAGAGGAAGTTCAAAACTTTTCGTTTGCTTTCAGAAGCTTCTCATCAGCCGTCGTATATCTGATGTAACTTAGGAATGGAATGAGATGATAATGCTCTTAACAGTTCTTTGTCTAACATATATAATTTTAGGAATCCAGATTTGTTATCGTTAGTGTTTTTTTGTTGTTTTTTTATCAGACTGAATTAGGAGATTATTAAATTTAAAACCCAATGTTTCTACATTTTACCCCAAAACATTTAAACAAACTGAGAAACTGACTCACTGTAATACCCAGGGTTTATCAAGCCAAAAATGTGACAAAAATAATTATGTGATTTTGACACCTCCATAAACAGACTTCTTACCGTCAAACATTACTGGATGCATATGGGGAAATCATCGCTGGTGGTCATGAGGTTGTAACAAACTTTTTTGATGAACATACGTACATCCCAATTCAGTCTTGTCTTGTTGATTTAAATAAACCAATAAAACCACTGTTTCATAGTTCAGAATTTTCATTTAGACATAGATAATAAATAGAATAATGCTTCTGGGTTTGACAATGCACATTTTTGCTGTCCTTATTGGACAAAATCAATGGCGTGTTGGTACTAAGTAAGTAAAAACATTCATAACAGGACATCTGTATAACCAGCCACATATTTAATCAAAAATTACAAGTACTGAAAACATACTGTACTAGAGAGGAGTTCCAGCTAGCTTAGTCTAGGATGGGATAAATGATTGGAACTTTTAAAAACCCCTATATTGTCTGTTACCTTACTTCAGTTTTCCTGTCTGCATGCTGCACGCTTAATGCATGAATTGTGATGAGACTGTGTCTAAAAGAGGGGCTGCCAGCTGTCAGTGGCTGATTGGCAGACGAGCAAAACGTAAGTTTGGTGTAAATACTTTGAGCTTGGTTTGCTTGGTGTGATATTATGTGCTCTCAGGCTAGATGCTGTATCATTCAGACAGTAATAATGCACGTCAAGCCTATTGACCATCGACAGACATTGTATCACAAGTTATGTTGATTCAAACGTATGCCCTGAATTGAATCCATGGACTTCTTCTCAGTGGGTGGACAAAGGAAATTTGTGCATTTATAATTTATTTTTATTTGAACTTTAGCTTTTATGAGTCTCAGTCTGACCGGTAGGAGTGTGATGGTGTTGGGGTGCGTGGACTCGGGTGGGTTAAAGGAAAACACATAGCACTTCCTTGCTGTCAGTAAAAGGCAGGCTTAGAGGTGGAACAAAGGACTTAGTGGGTGTTTCCCATCAGGGGGTTACAAAAACCTAGAGCAGGAGTTTCTTCACACTCGCCTGGTTAATTAGCTTCCCAGCGGTGCTCAGAAACTGTTCTGCTCACCCCGCTCAGCAGGGAGGAAAGAAGGAAACGGCTTTCAAATTCTCTGGAAGAACTGAACCACAAAAGTTATCGCAGATCAGTCTTGTGTCACCTCTTGTGATAAAAAAAGAAAATAATCCAAAAATAAATCAAATACAAACATGACAAAATACAGAGTCCTTGCAGAAGAAACTTTTTGTATTTGTTTTCCATTCAAAATGTAATCATGTGACGCTCATAAATTGTGTTATGATCATTCACATTATTTTAGATTCAAACATTGGTTTCAAATTGAGCAGTCAGCTCTTGAAATGTTGTCCTTTTTATTAATACCCCAGAAAACCACCGATTTGCTCACTGCATCTTGGAAAAGCCTCAAGGGTCCCAACATGTCTCTGACTTCTCCTGATCCCTCTCCTCATTTTTTTTTTTTTTTTTTTTTTTGGCCGAGCAGCTGCTTGGAGATTTAGATATCATCATTCACGCAGGCAGATAAGAGATCAAGACATTTTCTCCAGGGATCCTGCCGAACCCGGAGGAGCAGAACACGAGATGTGTGTCGGACACAGTTTGATAAAGAGTCTGTGTGTCATTGACAGCAAAATCCCTCCTGAGAGAATCCCACCGACTCCGTAGACTCTGTACACTACTCAGGAGTCGGCTTTGTCCCAGCCTGTGTGCTTTTTTTTTTTTTTTTTTTGTTTTAAATCACATAAAAACCTTGATGTGCCCACATGGGAAGAAAGGCAAATTAATCAATATCTTAAATTTAAAGGTCTTTGAGGCTTAATTTGAGAGGTTTATCTTCTCGTTTCTTATGGTTATTTGTCTTCATATGAGCTTATATTTCTTTGACAGCAACTATAGGTGTGTCTTTACCATACAATAGTATATAATTCAAACAAAAGATCATCTGTCCATAAGCATCTTAGAAAAAAAAAAAGTCCAGTGTTTGCAAAGCACATGTGTAGGAGAACATGTGTGTTGGATGATTGCGTTTGCACATGTATGAGGCTGAAATTACTGATGTATGTGCATGAATTATTGGTTAGAGTTAGGCAGCTGCAGTGCATTCATATTGCTTACTCAAGTTCAATCAGATCACACAAAATGATTTTTTTTTTCATGCTGCAGCTAAATTGGGTCATTTGTCCCTTTAAATCCGAGGGTACACTTTTTTCCGTACCTTCTCTTCTGATCAAAGGCTCGTCTGAATCTTCATTGCATCTCTGCTTATTGCATTTCTTCATTTCTTTTCATCCCATGACAGGCTTTGGCCAAATGTTCAGAGAGACTGTTTCATGGAAGCAGTCATCAGATGGGAATCAGAATCAATTTGTCAGGTTATGTTTGACTGACTCATTACTGGCGGCTCGATTAAACAGCGGAATGGGCTCAGGTGACTGACAAGGCAGCTGAAGCCATTATGCAGAGGTTTGGGATCATATCCCAACATTGGCTATTCCCATCCAGAGGCCTAAAGTCATACATCATGAGGAATTTCATTTTGTTCCTTAATGTTGGCTACGTGTTGCTTTGCAAACCACAGACATGATCAGAATTTGGCCAGATTGGACCATGGACCGAGCGTGCTCAGTCATTGTTATCACTGACAATTATTTTCTTTCACTGATTTGGCAGGAAGAGAGTGACTGGCCATGTTTAAAATGGAGGCGTGTTCCCCAGAGCTGTGCCAGCACTGGGCAAGATCAAATACTCAAGCCTGTTTCCTTTGCCAAGGACGGCAATTAAATCACATTCCACCCCAGACTATATTCTGGTTTTAAATGTCTCCGATATTTCCTTTTAAACAATTGTGGAAACAGCTTGGATTATTAACATGTGTGTCCACTCAGACCAGCTCACTGCACAAAAAAAAAAAAAGAAAAAAAGAAAAGAAAAAAAGCTGCAGTGAGTGATTTAATAAATTAGCATATTTGTAAAGAAGCTTGTTTCTGTGAAAACAAGCATTTTGTTTGGTTTTTGGTCAAAAATGCACACCCAAAAAAAACTGGTTACAACAGAATTTACCCAAACAGAAGCCAAACTTTACATCATGTTCTTGTGATTAAAGGACCATTCCAGAGTTAAAATAACCCACAGGTTTATTATTAGATGGTAAAGAGTGTGAACTCTCATTAGGGACCACAACAAAAATTTAGACAGGCAACTGTCACAAGCAGAGGCCATGAACTCTCCTCCTGCCCTGATGTGTGGTTTAAGTTTTCATGTTGAACCTACTATGGAGAACTACGTTAGGGTTTAAGTTGAAGTCCTGCCATAGCAGAGAACTACGTACTGTGACCTCCTCTGCAGTCTGATGTGCACCCCTTCAGAAATGTCAGGTCCCAGAAAGGTTGACTGGTTCCCATTATTTCTTCTTCTTTGTCTTTTCCATGCTGGGTGTGAATATTGATTGTTGCAATGTCAATAAAAATGAGTCAAAAGTTATTAGCTCCAGCTCACATAAATGTAGTTTAGGTGCACCGTCACCGTGTCTGAATGACAAAAAAAGATGTAAACAAAAGGAAGCTCAGCCCCATCAAGCCCCAGCACTGCAGATAATAACCCACAGCGCCACCTAGCATTTAATGGTACAATTACAGAGCAATACAAACGACAGACAAGGATGAATGGTAAAAATGGCGTATAATAATATAATATAATATAATACATGTGTAATTCCTACCTAGAATTACGCATGTACCTCAAAACTGCTTTTATTCACATGACCAAGGGTTGCTCTAACTACAGAATGTTCCTTTAAGCCTATCAAGATTTAATGGTGTTTTTCCATTTCCTCAGTTTTTTTTAATGTTTCATACAGAGCTGGCCTATTCCTCACCATTGTACTGACTTTAACTCCACATCTGCACACCTGTTCAGCTTTATCCTCAATCAAATTTTTATACAACAAAGTCATGCCACATACTTGTCTCTCCAAGGGAGGGAAAGAGTTCACTGTCTGGAATTATCTTCTCCATGAAACATTACCAGAAAAACCCCATTAATTGCCCAAATGATTAATTACACTGACGGATAGTCACTTGCAAAAACAGATATTTTAATTTCCAGTGGGCCATCATACTGGACTGACTCTAATGGTTACCATGCATGAAGCATTCCTCAGTCAACGCCTTCTAGAAAAGTCTGAGCATGTACACCAGATCCAGACGTGCATTAATTGTTAACAGAAAGATAGAAAAGAATGAGATTAAATGTAATTTCCATCAGGATATGCAGTTTCATAAAAGTATAAAGAGATCGTTCTGCCACAGACAAAGAAAATATCACACATGTGGGTGTGCTCTCATTCCACTCAGATTTAGCTCCAATAACACAGTGATTAGAAATGTGTGTTAATTTGCTTTGGTAGGGAAAAACTTAATTGGAAAAACAGATTTTACTCTGAATATACCACTTTGAAACTGAGTTCTGGGTGTTATTGCATATCCCACCTTTTATGATAGACGCATAACATCCTGTCATAATATCCCAAGGAAGATCTTTCACATTTAATATCGTTTGTAACGACTGTGTGTGTTTTGTTTTTTGTTTTTTTCTCTTTTTGTCCTCCAGTTCAGAGTAGCAGTTTCACTAACGTCCAACCCCTTTAGTGTTTAAATGTTATCATTGTAACTTTATGAGATTCTTTCACCAAAATGTTCTGGCTTTTAGAGGCGTTTATCAAGATGACAAATGGATCATGGCCACAAACTGATGTAATTATCACCATTTCTATATTTACGTTTCCACCAGGATTCTGGGCTCCTCCACAGATCTTTGTCACGGGCTCTTAAGTATCCGATACTCAACATCATGCTGTGTTTATGATGCCGCCAAAGCCTTTATTACTGTCTCGGCTATCATGACAGTTGGGGGACTTGCTGGGGGCAGAAAATGGTAGGCGAGCCTTTTAGATGTGAGCACATATGCATGGTGATAGATGTAATCCTCCTCTCCCCCTCTTGTCCTCTGTTTGCCATCACCCCCTCGTAGCCCTTAATGGCGACGAATCCCCCTTCAAGGCTGTGAACTCACGCAGCGCTCCAGTCTGCCTTCATGCTTGTTGACTTCAGAAGGTTCTGATGTCATAATGAAGAGGGCTGGCGCTTTGATATGGCTCCTTGGGAATTTCATGCTCCCTGTGTTTCAACGGACTGAGATGCTCAGCTGGCAGGTACAGTGGAAATAGGAGTTTTATTGCTCTTGCCTGGGGGATTACCAGCCACCTCTAAGGCAAGGATGGGGCAGCCGTGGAGACGGCGGCATCAGGCTCCTTCTCTCTGTTGAACCTTTGAGCTCCATTTCTCACGCCACCTAATCCAAAGGCACAACTTAAATCCTGCTAATTTCCTTCAAATACAAAGGGATCTGAACCGATAGACCGTTTACAACTCTAGGGGACTGGTCATCCCTTATAACCGGATATGTAGGAGGTTTTAAGATTGCAGTACTTAAACCTTAACTCAAAAAGCTATTTCCAACCTTCCTCTTAAATCCAAAATTCTTGAGAAAATTGTTTCAAATCAGCCAAATGATTATTTTTGTAGAAACAACATCAAAGATGAGCTGCAATCAGGTTTTAGACCTCATGATAGCACAAAAACTGCATTGGTCAAAGTCACCAATGACCTTCTCATGGCTTCTGACCATGGATCTGTCTCTGTTCTTGTCCTGTTGGATCTCAATGCAACATTTGACATTATCGACCACAAGACTGTTATAGATTAGAGCAGGTTGTTGGACTGAGAGAAATGAAATTAAAAAGGTTCAAGTCATATTTATCAGACCAATTTCAGTTTGTCCATGTAAATAATGATTGTTCCAGTTGTACTAGGGTCAGCTGTGGAGTACCGCAGGGTTCTGTTCTTGGACAGACACTTTTCTCTTTATACATGCTTCATTTAGAAACATCATTAGGAAGTATAACATAAATTTTCATTGCTATGCAGATGATACTTAGCTGTATTCTTCCTTGTAATGACATGAGGGTAATCAAATAGCCTTATTAGAGTTTTGCATTAAAGATGTGATGACTGGAAATTTCCTGCTTCTTAATTCAGATAAAACTGAAGCTATTATAATTGGGCACTCTTGAGCTCTACAGTTAATTTATTTCACATTACTTTAACTTTAACCTCAGCTCTACTGTTCGTAACCCCTGTGTCATTTTGATGAAGATTTTTCTTTTAACTCTTGTGTGAAACAGGTGACAAAGTAAGAATTCTTTCATTTGAGTAATAAAAGGAAATTGGAAACATCCTGGATCAAAAGGATGCAGAAAAATTAATCCATCCTTTGTTACATTTAGGCTGGGTTACAGAAATGCATTATTTCTTTCATCACAAATGGCCTTGTTAAAAAAGTTCAGCTGGTCCAGAATGCTGCAGCATGAGTACTAACCAGAACTGGGTATGGTTCACATCTTACCAGTTCCAGCTTCATTACATTGGCTCCGTGTTAAATTAGAATCAAATTCAAAATATTACTTAGATACTGTGGTGGCGGAGTGCGGTTGTGGTCAGCTCCTCTGTGGTCAGAGGAGAAATGAAGCTGAAGCTCTGGAAAGAGCACCTGAGAGGGACTGATTAGCACACCTGCGCTGCATATGGCAGGCTGGCAGGTGGGCGTGTGCGTGCGCACTGAAAAGTGCTGTCAATAAACTCACCAAAATGGAAGTGCTCGTGTGGAGTGTTCGTTTATGCTGACGGGGACCTGTGTAGCTAAGAAAACACAACACATACAAAGCTTTGAATGATATATCTGAAATATTCACTACTGGTAGATCTCAGTCTGAGATTGTCTTAAATCATTTAATAGACTCAACATTGTCTATCATCCATAGTCTTGCTTTTTTCTCTCTTTTTCTCTCCTTTTTCAGGCACTGTCATGGTGATTGCACTACCCCCTCTCCTTCCAAGCCTCCCATCCTGGTGTTTACATGCATCTGTTGTCTGGATGTGACTGTAGGATGCCCACTGGCCTGTCCAACCTGCAGTCTGACCCTCTGACCACCACATATTTATATATTTTTATACCAGAATATTTGAATATTTTTGCACCATTTGTTATACATACATTTTTACCTCTCCTTCCTCTGTCCTTCATCTTTACTGTCCTGTCTCCCTCCTCATTTCTTCCTTTTCACGGCTGGCTATTGCCAGGATGGTCCCCCTCATAACTGAGCCTGGTCCTAGTTTTTTTCCTGCCACTGTTAGGCTTTGCCATGTGCTCGGGGGTCATGCTTTTGGTTTCTCAGAAGTGCTTAGAGGCAACTTTGTTGAAAATGGGTGCTATATAAATAAAACTGAATTGAATTAAAATTTAAATGTTTAACTGATTCGTTGTCTCATGTGGGGGACACCATACAGTTGCATTCCTTTTAATACTTGCGGCAGGAACTAATCTATTTCTAATTTTGAAATATATAAAAATAAACTACAATAAAAGACAGGGAACTTTGAAAATGATGTTCCTTTTTTTTCCATTCCATTACCTATACCCGCAATTTCCTGTGTAGGGTCTGCTGGAGCCTGTCCCAGCTCTCCGGGCGGAAGGCAGGGGTACACCCTGGACAGGTCGCCAGTCCATCGCAGGGCCTGAAAATTATGTATTTTACTAAATTCAATTCCAGGCTGATGCACAGTGGCAGATATATGAAATCTGCACTCGCCAGAAACCATTTGCAAGATGTTATGGTTTTAGAGTGAAGCGGGGAATGGATGAGTGCATTATTCTTAGCAGAGAAGCTAATGTTGAGTGTCTTTCTTTCAGCATAGATCTTTATTACATTGAACAGGCTGCTCAATGTCAAAACAATAGCAGGAACAAAGCTCTAGTTATTTCCTCCAATACCTTTAATGATGTAATGCATTTTGCCATCATTTTGTGGGGAGTAGCAATCAGTCGGAATATATGGCATTCCTGCATGATTCTTGGAGCAAATCGTCAATGCACAGCCGCACTTGACAGGAGTACAAATTTATCATTTGCTTTACGATATCCCCCAAATCACTTCAGAATGCCTTTAAAGGGGGCCGCGGGGAAACAGTGCAAAGACACATGTGAGTCGTCTGTTCAACAACGCGAATCCCAACGGAACATAAATTCTGGGCTTCCACCGCGGGACGGACCTTGAGTGGAAGCAGACATATTTTACTAATAAAGAGTAGTTTTCCAGCTTTGCTAATGGCCTGAAGAAGGACTGACTTTTGTTACATTAGAAAACTTGAAAAAAATGAGCAGACATTGAAGAAAAAAAACAAACATTGGCATTGTCATTTCCTCTTACACAATGGAGATGAGGCTTTAACTAGTTTGAGCACTTTAATAATGATATAATAATAAAGGTGAATATAAATAAATTTACCTTGATTTTTAAGACATTTAATTTGAGACTCCTATTTGTAAGACAACCGCGGCATTTGTGTTTGTGATCAAACAATGCTAATATGATCAACAACAAAGGCATCCATTTGGGAACGGAAGACAAATTTGCTTTTCATTCCTCTTTTATCAAGCAATAAATCTCTACTGTGTTATGTTTATTTACATCACACAGCATCAAATGCAGCTGGGATTATTTTGCATGCTTGAATTGTCTTTTTCTGTGGGGAAAATGACAATATAGCTAAATGTATTTGTCATCTTCCAGGCAATAACAAGCCTATGAGATGGATAAGTCTCCTGCGAAACCATTTCGATACAGGCAATTACAGTTAGTCACTTCCCCACATGCTGCTCAAACAACGGTGTCAAATGACAATTTCATTAGCTAAGATTAGAAGCGGACTGCAGAAATTACAGATCATTATTGGACTTTTCTGCCTGAAAGATCCATCGTATCCTGTTTCACAAGCTTTGGCAGAAGGATGAAGAATGACGAGAGTTAAGAGGAATCAAGGAAGTTAATTCCTAGCATAGAATTTTACTGTTTAGGTTTTTCTTGTTAACAGAGTGTTTTACAGGTAAATAGTGGTTTCTGTAACTTCTCCATGGCTCTGGTCTGCAAAACAAGGTTAAGTTGATTTGCAAAAGTAAATTCAGTGGATACTGTGTCATATGTAGAAATTCAGCTGGAAGTGTTGCATATTTTCTGTGAGTTTGCACACATGCATGTTTCTTCTCAGTAACATGTGGCAACAAAGACATTTAACATATGATTACAATTTATGACTGCATTTTTGAATGGTTTCTATTATTCTGCTTCGTGCATTTCCTTCTTTGTTCCTCCTTGGTCTCTTATTTCTGTCACAGGCAGAATTGTGCAGAATGAAATGTCATCAGTGGATCGCTGCTTTGTGTGATCCACACGGCAAGGAAGAGCTAAGTAATTGATGAAAGCTTGATTGCGGTGATAACCAGCTTTGGCAGCAGTTTGACGAAGGAAAATATTCTGGAAGGTTTTGCATCATTGACAAACTTCTAAGGTCCACTCTGATCCTGAATGTGAAGAAAGATGTCATGAACAAAAATAAAAGCAGATCTCAAACAGATGCTCTGGTAGAGACGCACAGAACAAGTGAGTTGAAGTTCCTCTTTTTTCCTTTAATATCATGAAATGTGCATTTCCATTAGCTGTCATCAGGCATGAAGCTGCTGATGGGACATTTGCAGTGTGTTTAAATTTCACCGATTCAACTTAAACAAAGATTTGTTGCCCCATCACAAAGCCAGTATTTCAAAAGCTCTGATATGCTGACGTCCAAGATGTAGTTTTGTAGTTTTAAATATATAT
>JBAMYA010083634.1:0-49757 GCA_037176975.1 Arrhamphus sclerolepis | reverse complement strand
GTATATGTATACATATATATATATATTTGTGTATATATGGCTTCTTGCTACTAAAATAGACAATTATTTAACAAGCTGGTTAGTCAATATATATTTTCACATATTAAAAGATTAATTAGACTAAGGTTTGTGCATACATTTCTACTCACTGTGTGAATACAATGTAAAAACTTTACAATTACAAAACATACACTGCAAAAGCCCTGACAAGTCGCTGATGCAAAATTTAGATTGTCTGAGAAAATATGATGTAATAAGTGTCAGGAGGTTGTGCACTTAACCCTCCTGAGTCTCTAAAGATGGAATTATTGTGTGCATTCCTCTGTGTACATCCTACCAGACTCAAGCCATTAGTGAATTTAAGAGCATGTCAGTTGGTATTTATTGTTTGTGTGCGTGTGTAATTGAACAGTATCAGTCTCTCTATCTCAACAGTAACCCCTCTGACGCCAGGATAAATGTCCAAGAAATAAATTGCTCTGTGTGTGTGTGTGTGTGTGTGTTTGTGTGTGAGAGAGAGAGACAGATATTACTTGAAGCAAATAGCAACAGGAGTTAGATTATTATTATTAGATTATTAAGAGTACATTACAGTAAAACTCTGAGACCTGGTCATGGAAACCGTTTTAAGGACTGTAACACTTTTGCTCATTTGCAGATTTTAGTCACTATTGGGACAATGCCATTTGTTCCATTTATAACTGGTGAATTGAATTTTCAGTGATGACCCAGTCATAAAAGAAGCATTTCCCTGCTGAAATGTTTATATGAAGGCATAAATGTGAAAAAAAAAACACGAAAAACAGTCTTATACCAACCTGCAACTCCCAAATTCCACAGAAAAACAGGAGAAAAGAAGAGTTTCATGAACAAAAAATGGCAACTCTCCTCTACACGGCAATATGCCCAGGAACACAAAACATATGAAGCTGAATGGAGTCCTGGTGAGAAAAGGCCCAGATGTACAGATTCACAGTTCTCTTGTACGCCATCGGTGAGCAGTGATTGGCTCTGAGCAGAAAAATATATCAATGCACATCCCTAAAGGAGACGTAAGAAATAGCCTCAACGAAAAAATAGGAATTATGGCTTCAATGATATATCAAAGAGTGCTTTTGGTAAATTAAACATGAATGTCAGAGATTAACTACAGAATGCACTGAATTTCTCCGCTCTTGCATTTCATATTCATAAAAACCGCAGTAGATTATCTTATAGAGGTGTTTTCACACTGCTGAAAAACCTTAGAGAGTCGTACTTGGGTAGAGCACACAGATCCAGGACGTAATGCAAAAATCTTTACTTACATCATGCTGAAAATGTCAGATGAGACGCCTCACCATTGTCAGTGTGTTAATATCAATACCAAATGTATTAGAAAATATTCACAGATGCTATGAAGAAGCCAAAGGTAATATAAAAGAGAGCAGAGAAAGAGTATAAATCAGTAATATTTTTCAACCACCCAAGTGATTCAGAGGATTAAGTGCAAAAAACAACAACAAACAAACACCAGTAAGATCTTCTAGAGGTATTAGAAGGAAACACTCTACCAGAGGTGTAAGCAAACCAACCAGCAAGTGATGGTTGGTTTAATACTTAAAATACCTGCTTGTACTTAAAGCTCTATCACATTGATGTGTCTTCTGTCCTCTGTTTAACATGAAAAAAATAAATAATGGTTACCAGATATTATGATTTTATTTTTATAATACCTCTTAATTCTTTTTTTTTTTCCAGTCATGTTGAATCTAAGAAAATGTTAAAGCAGTAAATAAAACCATGGCTGTAGATCATGGCATTAGGGTAAACAACACGTGGCCATCCTCATGGTCTTCCCCACACTATTGGCTTCCTCAGGTTTTTCCAGCCGAAGTAGACAGCATCATGATTTTTTGCAGCCGTCAGTGTTGATAGGTTCCTTGTTGAAATCATGGGAGCATAACCTAGAAGTTCTTCTGAGGTTCATCACATCTACATTCTTCCCTGTCTTGTCCTTCCCCTCACGCCGAATCAGTGCTTTCCTATCATCAGAGAGATCTTTCGGCCACTTTACCCACGTCACGTCAGCTATGACGGGACAGATGCGTACCTCATACACATCACACTCCCCTCATTCAACAAGGAAAAGATCAGCAAAGATGAGTGCTGAGCTGTTTACTTTACCTGGAATAACAGGTCTGCAAAGCCCCAGATGAGTGTGTGTGCCGCCACCTTACATTTTTAACAGTTTCCTCAGTTAACTGTTTCTGTGAAGCCTGGCAACTGTCTTATATATTTTCCATTCGTAAAACATTTTTCTCACTGTAGAATGATGGGCTCCAGTTTGTTTGGAAACGGCCTGATAACCCTTCCTGGACTGACAGGTGTAAAGTGTGTGTCGTTTTTCCACACGCTGCTTCTACATATACCACAGCACACTTAATAAAGTATGTTAGAGCATCTGCAATATCAAACTACATATGTGTATGTATACATACATATATATATATATATTATTTAATAAATTGTGTTTTTTTTGTTGACTTGTAACACCCGATGAGTAGTAGACAATCCTTTTATTTTGTCTTAAATTTTAGAGCTAAAAGAAAACATACTTTTTCCACAGCTGTATGTATTGTTAATTCAAGACTATCTATAAATACAGTGCTACCCATAAAAAAATTGTTTTTCAGACAAGCTGTTTATCAATAAATCACATTGTCACAATCAAATCATGAGAAATACTTTATGACAGCAGAGTGCATAAACACACACACCCTTATTGTCTTATATATATGCCCTGGAAGAAATAAAAGGTGCATATTCTCAAATGCACACATGCAGCAGACACACATACACACTGTGTTGCATTAGTAATGTTTGCCCAGCTCTATCCTTTGAATAATGAAACATGGTTTTGCCTTGATGTTGTAAGATTTTGGACCTGCCCAGTTTTCAGCACATATATAAAGAAACCGACTTTCACCTCAACCTTCACATACATGCTGTTTATATTTGTGTCATGGCGGGTCTGCAGCCTCCATCACTTGTATTTTGAATGGATGGGAGAGAAAACAAGAGCAGAGGTTAACTGTGTTTTGTAATTAGTGGTTATCATCATGATGAATTCTAAATCTACAAACATTTTAGCTGCATTTCATAACTGGCCACATTTTCTACATTTGTCTATATAGAACACAGGGTTAATGATGCGCCATTCAGTTCTTTGCATACAGGTTAAACATATACATAGAAAAAGATTAATACAGTAACATCCGTTCTCATTTCCAGTTTGTGTCATTTCCTTTTGCTTTTCAAACAAATCTACAAAACTAAATCCATGAATGGGAAAGCAAAGGACACCAGCTATTCTAAAAACTGCCAGATTTAGGTTAGTGGCTCTATAAGCCTTTGAGAAACATACAGCCAAACAAGAGACAAGCTGACCTGGATTCCCTGACTGCGATTTTCAGTGCAGCTACTGTGTTGTGTTGCCCTGTTTTCTTGACAATGATTGTATATCTCAAATGAATGTTTCACTTGATTGATAGCAGTCTTATCATTGCAGCTCTGAAGCAGTTTATCACAACGGGGTGACATTATGTTACAGTGGCGGATGCTTGACAAAAGTCTCTTTTCTTCCTGCACCTCTGTTGTGTTAGGACTGCGAGTCTTGGAAGACAATGTAGCATTTCCTACCTGTGCATTTAACCACAACTACAAATGGTGTTATTATTCAACTCTGTGTTAAGAAAAAGGACTTTTCAATGTAAAGTAGCATTTTATTCATTGCTTTTGAGAAGTAATTACTTTTGCTCTTCAGTGTGATCTTTACAAATATGCAAAATCTACTTTTTTACCTCTTGTCTGGCTGTATATGACAAAAGGTGCTGGTTATTTCAAGTTTCTCCCTCACAATAGTTGTATCATTGTGTTATCTATTTTGTTATTGTACAAAATAACAGAAGTATTATATTTGTATTTTTCATAACACATCTACCTGTGTTTTCCACAAGGGATTTCCAGTTTGTTTTCTGTAACTGTGTTTCTCAGTTGCCTGAATTGTCTTCTGTTGTTGTTGGATTCTTCCACAGATGGGGCGACATTGTTAGGTGATTATCCTGGCAATCTACATCTTAGCAGCTGTGCCACAACCTTCCCTCTTAAGATAAAGACTAATTACATTTGTCACAGCGATTTTTGTTACTTTTCTGCTCAGATTTTTACCTGCTTCTCTCATCAAGGTCGTCTTTCAGTTCTTTCCTCCTGTTTCCACTTTGACCTTCAATGGCTTTTAGGATTATTACTTTTAATTATTCAATCAATAATTCATTAGTGCCCTTATCAACCATCAGGCTTGATTTTGTAACTCATTCTCACGTCTGTCTGGCTCTTCTACAGGTAACTGTACTCTATTCATTTTGACTTGCTGTTGTGTTACAAATTCAACCACTTCAGATGAGAAAATCTGGCTTTTTATCTGAGTCAGTGGTATAGAGTGTAACCTAAACCTTTCACTGTGTTGTTGTCTCTTTTTTTTAGAGATATATCCTACTCAATATATTCATAGACAGGGAGGATGTGCAAAGGAGATGAAGTGAAACAGAGAAAGCAAGAGAGAGTGGAGTGTGTGAACGGAAGAGTAGAGAAAACGGTGGAGACTAAATCCTCTTTCCCTGCTGACTTTAATCCCTCCGTGGGCTGAGCCTGGCAGTTCAGGCCTGACAGCAGCTGTCAGTCAACATAAGTGACGTCCAGCCGTGTTGCAGGTGGGGGATGGGCATGGTCAGACATTGTATACGAGCACCACTGTAGCTGTTGTGCTGTGTGGGTAGCATGTTAAAGAGGAAGTGACTTTTAAAGTAGGATGAATGGACATGGTGGAGGAGACACTTGTGAAGTGCGAAAGGTGCGTTTTCATTTCCAGTCTGAAGGTGATTTGAAAAAGACAGATTTAAAGGGATTATTTTCTGCTTTTACTTGCCACCGGTTGAGGATAGTAACACGGACCACCTGACCTTCCATGTGTGTTGTGCTTGTGTTTCCATTTGCAATTCGGCCTCTGCACTGTTGCTGTTGTTGTTGGGATGTTCAGTCAAGGAGTGGAGAGGATCCAAATGCAGGTGACTCGGGAAGCAGGAGTAATCCAACAAAGAGTTCTTTATTTATAATCCTCCAGGCGTGAGTCAGAAAATCCACAAAACAGGACAGGCAGGACAGGACTGAAAAAACAAAACCAGAACCAGGACAAAACGGCAAGAAACAACTGAACATATGGACAGAGTACTAAAAAAGTACCAGGACTACACCAGAAGAAAGAGTACAGACCAGCGAAAAGGAAGGGAAAGACAAGATTATAGATAAACATCAACGCTGACAAGACTTAGGTTCAAAACATCAGGACAAAAATACATCAGAGCAGAAAGTGGAGTTAACGGCAACAGAAACACAACGCCAACCCAAAACCAAAACCCAACAAGAACACTTTTATCAGTTTAGTCACACATTTTATTTGTACTTTGTTTTCTTTTTCATATCAAAGAAGCTAATTTTCTGCCATCAGAATTTGACATAAAATACATGAATTTATGGGGGGTTGTATAATATTGACCTGTTGAGTGTATGAATTAAGAGACTGTTGCTAGGTTGGAAAAAATTATCATCTCTCCCATCCACTCCCATTGTAAAAACAAGTTTTTACAATGCTTTATTGCTAATTAATGCAATAAAGAAAACCAACAGCAACTGGATATTAATAAAAAGGAATGGTATGTGTAGTGAGCTTGAAAAATGGGGGTTTTCTGAGAAAACAGGATGTTTTGATTAGTTTAGTTAACAGCATGGCAGAGTAGCTAATGCTAGCAGCCTCCCACCAACAGACTTACCTTTAAAGACTATATGTGACCATTTTCTAGCCAGGGCTCTCAAATATCTTAGCGGGTATCCCTTTAACAAGTGCCCCAAGCACACAGTTTAACCATTTAAAGAAAAATAAAATGTTTTCACGGTTGTAGCTATGGGTTGTAGCCTGCTGCCTAGCCTACTTTGTTTTGGTGGTACAGCTCGGATTTCTGCCCGTTTAAGGATAAAAATACGCTGCACCCTCACTACACTGTGTGCCGTGTGTTCCGAAGTGTTCCTTTTTACTAAGACAAAGTTCAACAAAACAAAATAATCCAATGATTTAAATGTTGATACAAGCAAATAAAAACTACGCTCTTTCCATTGTTGTGAATAAGGGAGACGGATATTCTGCCCTGATGTAGCAACAGAGAATGATTTTTCTGGTTGGTCAGTCAGGGACCAATCAGAAGGCCGATGAAGGGTCAATTCATCCGAAACAAATGAAAATTAAAGTCAGATAGGTTATTTCAAAATTCAGACCCCTGTAACGCTGAGCTGCTCTGAACATCAAGCATAATGTATCATATCATATGTATGTATGTAGCTGAGAGGAGCGAGTCATCTTCACACTGAAGGAATATTTTATAAAGCTATGCGTCTATAGTAACAATATATGTTATCTGAAACCTTAACAAAGGAACAAACAACCCCTTTGCAATGTAAAGATACATCATTAGATGGATGTTCTTACCAGAGCACGACTCTTCCTTTCGTGCCTCATATTTCCTGTTCATAAGCTCTGTGTTGCCTTCATATGGTCTGGCCAGAGTACACAAGGGCATCTCTTTTAAAACAACTTAAATCGCAACTTCTTTGGTTAAAAAACATACATAGTCATACTCTCCAATGTATGAGCTGTCTAAGGACACGAGATCATGTTTCAATTTCAGGTTGTTAATTACCCCTTTCTTCAACTTTTCCTCTTTTATCATTGTATAATTGAAGTAGCTTACATCTGTAAGGAAAATAATGGTATGACTGTATGTAAAAAACAATAAAACTTAAATATCACATGGTCATAAAAGACCCCCGTGACCCTGCACAGGACAAAGCGGGTATAGATAATGGATGGATGGATGAATGTTCATAAACATTCTCTCCTGTTAAATGGGTCTGGTACTATGCCTTTCACAGCCAGCTCCATCGGTACAGAATGTACCAGACCAGTTGAAATGGGACGGACTTAATAGAATGACTCATACAGGAGCGTCCACTAGCCTATGGCTGCCGTCACATGCTTTGTTCTCTGACTGGTTATATGCCTAAACAATGGTGGCAGGAGTCAGCTTTTCCCCTGGAATTCAAACTTAAATCCAGAGGAGTCAGACTTGTTCTTTTATTATTATTGAAGAGGAAAAGAATAAGGAAGCCTGGCCAGGGTAAAGGGCATAGACCCTTTGAGATGAAAAAGGTGGCAGATCTCCTTTTTTCTCCTAGTTGGAGTTTTGTTACTCCTGCAGTGTGTATTAATAAGAAGCTCCATCTTTAACTGTTGGAATCCTGGTATGTTTTGATATTTAATAAGTTGTGTTCAGCTAGAAATCTCTGCCCAGCTGCTTTAAATAGATTTATATGGCTTATACTATTTCTGTACTATGTACGCCACTCTTAAAAATTTAAATACAGTCACCAAGTCCTGACCTCCAGCCTCCAAGTCAGTGAAGATAAACTCTGCTTCTGCATACTGCTTGACCATGTGAGCCAGGATAAGTGTACATATGGATCCTTCCTTCTTGATGTCAAAGGTTAATTGTACAGTTAATTACGTTCATTCCTGTTGTGAGTCCCAGATCCCTGCTGCATGTAGTTAATACATTAAGCATTCAATATAATTAATCTTAGAAACGAGTTTTGATCCCTCCCAACACCCCTAATGTCTTTATTCTTTTATTTTGTATAATTACTGTTATAAGTGTTAGCTTTTTTTAAAAAAAAAATCTAGTTTTGCTATCTTTTCACAGAAGACACAATATACAGATTACTGTATATAAAGGTTTGTTGTAAAACTGTTAGTCCAACGGAAATAATCAGAGTTAAGCATCAACAAACCCAGTGACTAAAGGATTTTGATCAAATGAAAGGGTTGCCAGTCAGATCCTAAAATACTTAAGAAAAAAAAGGGTAATGAGCTAAGAGCAATCTGAGCTGAGAGATACACAGTCAGTGATTGATCGATAGCAGAGCACCAGGAAGATGAACGCGGTGTGGGCTAACAGGAAAAGACAGGCCATGTGAGAGGATATATGATGCTACGGGTCTGACATTGCTTGAGACTCTCAGTTGTGATTGTAAATATACTCAGGCATGTTTTCTTCTCAGAATACAGTTTTCTTTTCCAGTGCACCTTAGGAACATGCATCGCTATCAATACTGTTGCTACTGACGACACAGCCATAGCAACGCTGTCAACATGTGGGCATGGGTGTGATGATTCTTGTTTCCTTGCCATTTAGAGACTTCAGATTTATGTCTATGGCAGGGCAGAGATGCTAAATGATGAGCTGAATAATTTATAAGCTCAAGTTAAGCTTGAATTTCACAGTATGTTGAAAAATCTGTCCTTCAGGTTCAGAAGTTCTTCAGATTCAGGCTCATTTACAATGTTGCTGATATGTAAAGTCAGCTGTTATTCTGGCTTTGCAATCGATTTGTTTTGAGCTCTGGATTACAACATCAGTCACAAGTCTAGAATTTAAAAATGCCAACATAAATATTTTAAAGTTTTCTTTACCAGGCATAGAGGACAAAAACACACAAACACACACAGAAAAAGCATGAATGCAGAAGAGAAACACTTTGGAAAGGCAGGGTCCTCTCCCCCCACCCTCCCACCATCTCTTCCCGGCACATGTTCAATTATTAACAGTAGTGACAAATCTACAGGGATGGAGGCAGGGATAGACAGACACAAGGTTAAAAGAAACAAGGAGAGCCTTTATCAAACATCCAGCTGTGGCCCTAACTGACTTGGTGTCCACTCACCTCAGTCCGCTGACAGATTCGGGAGGTGAGCTGAAAAGATTTAGGTTTGAAAAGCTGTCATGTGACACATTTCCCAATGTTGGCAACTTAAACCATCGTAGACTGAGCAATCCCTGTTCCATTTTAATCGCAACTGTTTTTGTTAACAAAAAAAACATATGTATATATTTTACTGGGGCAGACTAATGAAAATCCTTCACTGTAGTGCCTCATTGACTCCAAACGGCGATGGTCTGTATGTTTTGCATGAGATTAGATCACATAAAGCTTTAATGATGCCCCAGATGAAAGCTGCTCTTTGGTTACATTCATATCAGCATCAGTCTGCATGTTGGGAAAAAAAACCCTTTCTATAACTGGTGCAGTTGAAACACAAGTGTATTAGGCTCAGGAATGAAATCTGATTTGGACCAGTTGAGATTATTTGCCTCCTTAAAATCTTTACTGTTCTGAAAAACGGAAGCGGAATTGAGAAAGAAGGAAACAAGAGTCTGAGTTGATTGCTTGTGCCGGTCGGCCCTCACCACCTTCAGCCCGACCATCAGCAGCAGCAGGATGTCGCTCTGTCAGACTGCGCCGTAACAACCACATACATTTTTCATGGATTTCAGTGCTACTGTGTGCAGCTGTGTGAAATGCGGTCTGGCAGAGCATAAGTGCAGTAAAAATAGACCTCTGTTTCTTTCCTGGTACTTTTTCTTCGTCCATCTTGAAGCACCGTTGATTCCAGTCTGTAGCAGTCGTATTTCGTTGACAGATCGATACAATACACATCATTTTATTCATCCAAAAGCACGAGAGTAAAATTTGAAATCAGTTAAATTTTATCTTAAAATATTAGAGAGTTAGTTGGAGTGTTTGCCTGGTCAACACTTAAAAAAGCCAGATGTGGTATCAGAAACGTTGAAGCGTGGCCGTTCGTTATTTCCTTGAGTTAACGCCTCTCTGACTTCATTCATTTTTGTATCTGGATGCAGCCATTCAGTCCAGTGTTTCTCTTTGTGTTCATTGTGTTTACGCTTAGCTGTAAGAGTTTGTATGGCATCAATTCAGTGCCTAACGTACTACGAATCAAAACTCAAAATGTGAGATTCAGAATCCAAAGTCTGAGAACCAAAACCCAGAATCTGTAAACGAGGAATCAAAATCTGTAAAACAAGACTTCTGTCCTCTTTCTCAGTTACACTTTTCTCTTCTCGCCATCAGTTCAAGAAGCATCTCTGTTTTTGAGCTGTCTTTCCTGAAATGAGTGTCAAATCAGTGCCACATCAGTCAAAAGCAGAGGAGGCGGGACATAGCTGAGATCTAGTAGCTTATTGGCTGCGGAATAACCTGATAATCTAAACCTGGCGCATTATCACTTTCACCTGTTACTTTATTGTATTCATATTCTGAAATGTCCCGCTAAGTAGTGATTCAGGTGCTGTTTACACGATAACGCTCAGGGGTGAAAAGCGTAAAAAAGATTTTATCAGATGTCCATATTGGTTAGCAATAACAGCGTTTTGGGGAGGTTGAAAACACGAAAAAGTGAAACTACCTTCCAGAGTGGGAATCTTAAAAACGCTCCACTCTCGCATCACCGTCTAAATGAGTGACAACGCAAAACTGCGTTTTCTCATCACGTAGAATTAACACTTCAGCTGGGTACTGCTGGAGAAATTTAGTTTGTATATTCAGACTGGCAGGACTTCCAGTCCACGTCTTCTTGTGCTTTTGTGGTCTAATGTTATGTTCAGCAACAGCTCCACCTCAGAGCTGCCAACTCACGCAATGAGCTCGAGACACACACACACACACACACACACGGCTGAAAACCTGAAGACAGTCAAATGCGTGTGTGTCGCTCTCACTGGGTGATAGTTGGCAGCCCTGTGTACCTCCTCGTCTGTCCAGACAAAATTGTACATTTTCAAGTGTTGTTTCATCATGTTGTTTCTCTTTGTTATTGTATTTTGCGCTAGGAGTGAACAGGAAGAAGAGAAGTAGAAAGGTTGTACGCAGGCGCTTGGTCTTGGTGGTGCTGCCACCTGGACACCTGGCGTGCAAACTGCATCGGTAAATAGGAAATTTCACATACATTTGCGTGTCAGTCTGCACGTAGATTTTCCTCTAAATCGGCCGTCTGAACGCAGAAATTAATCGTGAGAACGAAACGCCACTTTTGCGTTTTTGGGGTCAGATCGTTTCAGTCTAAACTGGGCCGAAGTTGGCAACACCGCACTTATCAACAGAAGTTTTGTGCTCTGACGTATAAAGTCCTGAGTCATTCATCAGCCAATAAGCTTCTACATCTCGCTTATGTCCCGCCTCCTTTTTGAATGTATAATCCTATAAGCCCCTCCAGTGCAACTGTCAGGTGGTCTTGAAGCTGTCACAGGAAACTCATAATCTCCTGAATTACGTGCTCTACTCTGATTCGCTGCCTGTGGGACTTGAGGTCCTCGGCGGCGGAAGCTGCATCAAAACCAGACCATGGCACTTTCCACACTCTGTGGGACTTCAGATTTAGACTTTAAAGTGACAGCTGATTGCTTAAAGCAGTGACGGCTTCAATGTAGATAGTTTTGTCTTCTTTTCAGGTGGTTGACCTGACATATCTTCCAACGCGTCCTCTCCGCCAGGCACGCAGCAGAAATAAGACGAGGATTGTAAAAGCATGACCATGTATAGATAGAAATGACATGCCGCCATGTAAATAAGATTAGAACATGAGGCCTTTTATTTTTGTTTAATATGTGAACAAGGTTCCATAAAAATAAAAAAAATAAAACCTTAAATGATTTCTGTTGTGATCTGATTCAGTATGAAAAATATAATTAAATAAAATCAACTTTCAACTTTTTCAACCTTCATGAGTGGGGGCCATCAGGAGAATAGAGCGCTCACCTAATAAAATGGTTGAGGAAAGAAGAATTATTTTGTTATTTTGTCCTCTTTACTATCTAGTAATAGACCCAGGCTTTTTCAGGGTCGTTCTTCAGTCTTTTTTCCACTTTTTTGTGAACAAGTAAATGGAACCTTGTTTCCCAGAAGAGTCATATTTGCAGTCATCTCATCACTAAATTGGTTCCCACCAATAACCATGATGGCAGGCTCTTCAATCATGAAACATCGATGGTCAACGTGGCCTTAAAACACATCATCCAAATCCCTTCTTTTCAAGTAAATCCACTGATTTGAGTGTTGCACCTTTGGTGGTGTCAGGAGGCTGCTGCAGGAGAAGATCAGGAAACTTTAAACCACTTCATAATGAATGGTCTTTCTGCTGTCACACTGATTTTAGGGGCACTGTTGGAATATTAAACCACATCTGTTGTTCTCTCCCCTTTCCAGGTTTTTTGATTGAGATCGAAGTTCAGCAGTGACTATGGCGGACGATGCGGATATGCGTAATGAGCTGGCGGATCTGCAGACACGTGCAGACCAAATTGCCGATGAGGTAAAATACAGCACACCAACCAATATCATAACATTGTATCATGTTTCCTACGGGACACAAAGTAGATCAATTGTGTCTGTCACTCACAGATGGAGCAGATACTGATCCTATGCTCCATAAATTTATCAGCTATATTAACTTCAATGCCTATTTTTAGCAAAATATCTTTGAATTAGGCAGACTATAAAATGTACGTCACTGTAACGTCAATGTAAGAAGCACAAAAACATCAAAAAAAGTTGGAGATTAAATGTGCTCTACTGTAAAATACAAAAAAACTTTCCCTCTGTGACAAGCCAATTATAATTTGACATTTCACAATGACCTGTTCTCATAAGGACACACAAACACCCCCCCAAAGCATCCAGGGAGACTGGCACTGCTGCTCTAATGTGTCCATGTCTCATTTCAGCAGTTGGTTCTCCAAGTGTCTTTCATCAAGTCTGTGCTCATTTTTGGAATAAGGAAGAACTTTAGCCTTTTTAATGAGTTGGGAAGAGCTCAGGAAGAGCAGATAATTCAGTGCAGCAGAATAATAGAGCAGTTCAAATGGTCTTATTAAACATTCATGAGCAGATAATGCAGAGCCAAGAGGCAGAGGATGGATGGAAGTGTGGATGGATGGAGGTAGGGAGGTAGAGAGGGGTGTGGGAGTTGGGGAGAGCATAGGAGGAAGCAGATTTGAGAGATCCATAAGGGGAAAGAGTGAAGTGGGGATTACGACTGACAAAAAGGTTCATTAAATACTGTAGGTGACTTTCAAGGGAATTCTATGGAGTTAGTAATCAAACGGTGGGAAACACATAATTAATCCTGGGATGAAACAAAAGGAGAAAAAATAACTAGCGTTAATTAGACAACAAGTGTCATTCATTTGTGTGTCCCTGTGAAGAATGGAGTCTTTCAAAAGTTGAGATGTCTTTGCAGTAACTATTACAGACACTGAACTGTATATGTCTGTGTCTGCTTCGTTCTGGACTGTCAGCTGATAATTTGCTCTCTCTCTATCTATCTATCTTTCTCTCTCTATCTATCTTTCTGTCTCTCTCTCTCTCTGCAGTCTCTGGAGAGTACCCGGCGTATGCTGGCTCTGGTGGAGGAGGTGAGTTCAATGATTCAATGACACACATCTTGTGAAAAATATAAATAAATAAAAGGAAGATTGAGCTCTGTCCAGGATTAAATTACGATTAGCTTTGGTATTTTCATCCGCTGACGTTTACAACTTCCCTTTTACTTCTGCGGTCTCTATAAAGCTGATATCATGTTAAGGTAATAAAGAGCTTGTGTTATACTGTGATTTATGGACTAAACTTTCTGCTCTTGCTTTTGTACTCCTACCGTCTTTAGAAATACTTCACATAAAGGCACTTGTGACATTTGCGCAAGAGTTAAAAAAAACAACAACTTAACTCTAAAAACAGCTCAAAGCAGCACCAGTTCTTCAAAGTTCTTAGTAGACAGGTTTGTGTGAGTGTGTGTGTGTGTGCGTGCATGTGTGTGCGTGTGTGTGTGTTTGTGTGGGTGTGCGTTCTCCAGGGAATTCATGCTGTGTCATTATTTTTTTTTTCTCTTTATGATGTTGAGATCGGGGTTATATTAGGGGGACCACTTCTTCCTCTTGTCACTTAAAACTGCTCATTATGAATCTGCTTTAATGAATATGGGACCAGTCTGATACACCATCTTTAAACACTTGGGATCATTGCAGTTTTCAGACCAGCCAGCATTCCTGTCTGAGATCTACAACTTTGTTAAAGGCCCGACAGTCATCAGCAATGTAGTATTAAGTAGTACCAGTGCTATGGTATTTATCTGTGTTGCGTGTTGATGGTTTCAGTGGCTGCAGAGACCTTTGGTGGAAGCTAATATGTCTTAATGAGAGAAAGCCATGAGGGTCTGAGCATGACTTGCAGCTGACCTTAACAGTGACCTGCTCCACGGAGAAAACTTTGCATTGTCAGAGGTTGAATATCTAACCTTTGAAGATAATGCCAAGGAAATGACATGCATTGGTTCAAATTGTCTCTAAAATGCCCTGAGGTGTGTTAGAGCATTTCCTTGTGACCATGAAAACTGGTGGAAAACACAGCAACATCTGAGCGCTTAAGATTCATCAATAGCAAAAAACCAACTCTGTCTTTTTAAACACTGTACGCCTGTGATTGTAAACCATGAGTAGTAAACCATGCTCAAACAGCTTATAATTAAGCATAAGATTAGTAAGTTAATGAGAATAATAACCCACAGGAGTACATTCTCTCCTGGAAACACAAGCCTAATAATTTTCACTGCAGAGTGCACAAATAAAGAACATATAATGCTTGAACATTTTGTTTAATGCCTATGTCTAATAACATGTAGAGGTGCATTTTGTCCCTTTGTAATGCAAAAGCAGACTGTGTACATGTACTGTTATGTTGATCTGCCTTTTAAAAAACACTGAATTTTAGCCCCTTGAGGGTCAGGTTAGTAAAACATAAAAGCTATTGTGTTGGCGCATGCAAGTGAATTCCTCAAACTGCACTGTTATTCAATAACAGCTGCTGAATTCACATGCTGGTTTGTGATCGGGCTGCCTTTAGCTTGATCTGCATGAACACTACAGAGGCAGCATGTTGGCGGCTTTTTTGGAAAGTCAGACAAATTGCTGACAGCATGATTTATTCTCTGACTGTGACGTGCAAAAACAAAGTCAAAAAGGACTAAAGAGTTTTAAGGTTGTCCCTTCAAACACCCAAATATATGCTTTCAAGAAATAGAAAATGATATTTTCTTCATGATATGTCCCCTTCAGCAGTAGAGAGATGTGTGTTAATGGTTTTTCCCTCTGGAAAATAATGAACTTAAAAATTGTAAGCCAGTCTTTAAAATATCTGAATGAAAAAAGGGCCACAGATATTAAAGTTTTTATGAAATCTGTTATCTTCACTGCAGGCCTGCGAGGAGCGGTAATGAAAAACCGCCGGGTGGCTCAAGATGAAAAGTGAGGAAATGATGTGTGAGATGGATATTGATGAAAGAAAATAAGAGAGATTAAAACTGGAGGGACAGGGAATGAGATGAAGAAAGTGTGAAAGAGTTTCCACAGTGGAGCCAAGGCTTTAAGATTTCACTTATTTACAGATTAAACAGGAAGGTTAGTTAGTGAGGTTTGCATCTCCTGTAGACAGAGCTGCTAAATGTACGCGTATACGGGTGTTTGTTACTGACCCTCACCTGGATGAGGCAGATTGAGTTTCTGCTGAAGGTACTTTCCACTTTTTCACTTCTGCTGCCAAGTTCTTACTCAGATAGAACAGCTGAGGTTGGCGTTGTGCTTGTTTGAAAAAAAAAACAAAGTTTAATGAACAAAGCTGGAATCACGGAAGGGCGGACTGGAGAGGATCAAACGGAGCAGGAAGACAACAAAAAACAAAATAAATCCAATTACACCTGGATAACTAGCTTTATACATGATGTGGAGAAAGAAAAGAAGCAGGACCGGGCAAATACACACACACACACACCCACAAAAAAAACTAAAGATAAAAGGTCTGATGATAAACCTCAGGGGCTGTTTCAGGCGTACAAGACTTGAAAAGATGTACTCAGAGTTGAGAAACTTGAGCTTCAAACTGGGATCTGGGAGTATGTTGACTCTGAGTTTAGCTCGTCCGCTCGGTCTATAAAAAGATATCACCAATGGAGCTCAGTGATCACGATTCACCATGGCAACGCAAAGTAAACAGAAGTGATCCTGCTACTTGTCTCTGTTTAATCGGAGCTTTTATTGCAGTGGCGTGGTAGAGGAAGATGGCTGCAGTTTAGAAGAAAAGGCAGAGCGGGTGAATGTGTCATTTAAATGTTTAATGGCAGTAATAATATTATGGCACAAGTAACACGTTTATGGAATGTAGGTATATTATGCTTCAGATTGACTTTTCATTCAGGTAATAATCCCGCAAAACATAATTCAGACAGGTCGAATTTAACACTCACGGTTGTCACAATTTAATGAGCTTTGATGGGAATACGGGCAGTTAACACATCCAATCACAGCGGGTAAATCCGAAAAGAAAATTCCTTTGCTCACAGAGATGAAGCAGCAGGATGTTGGTAAACGCGTTATTTAAAAATATTAATGTCAATTTCTAAATCCCGTAGGCGACTCAAAATCCTGTGAATTTATTTCTTTCTTTTTTTCTTCTTCTTTTTTTTTTTGATGATTCTTAGGCCTGTGGCCATGATGTAGCTTAATTTTCTGTCAAAAACATAGCTCGGACCATATTTTTGTCTTTGTTCACCATCCCCGTCCTTTTGAAGAAAACTGACATTAGCACATAAATAGATGAATAGATAGATAGATAAATAAATAAATAAATAAATAAAGTACAATAACCCAAAGCTGTTTTGGTGAAGTTATGGATCATATTTTTTTTAATTTATGTATCTTTAAGATAATAAGCTCAGCACAAAACAATGAGGTAATTTATGTTTGCAGATTATTTAAGATAAGACAAGATAAAACTCACAGTGGAGAAATTCACTTGTTAGAGCAGCTCAAGTGCAAAAATATATTAAGATGAAAACAAAAATACTAATAGAAAAAAATAAAATACAGTATACACACAAAAAGTACAATATAACATCATCAACGTAACACATAGTAAAAATTTTGAGGGGTGTGTGTGTGTGTGTGTGTGTGTGTGTGTGTGTGTGTGTGTGTGTGTGTGTGGGAGGGGGATGTTATTGTGTGATTCCGTCTGTGGAGTGAAAAGAGAGAAAGAAGAAGAAAATAATCAGAGCACAGCTAAACTGTAAAGTTGTACGGTCTGACAGTGGAGGGAATGAAAGATTAAATAATAGTAATGAACATAAAGTAAATGATGCATGAGTGTTTGACAAGAACAAATAATCTCTTGGAAAGTCCCTTTTGTTTCCATTTCCGAGTCACAAACCGATTCACTTGGCACGCTTTTTACACCGGATGCGCTTCCTGGCGCAGCTGGGATTTAAACCCGGACCTCCTAGGACCTGGTCGGCGTGAGCAGTTCCACTCAGCCACCAGGGAGATAATGGTGCGACTCGCAGAAACAAGTGAAAAAGACCTGGCTCTGAACGTGTGTTAGCATACATGAAGGAATGATGTCAACACATCCAGCTATGCCAGCTGGCGTGGTCAGACATCCTGTCCTGTAGCTTTGAAGGGACAGCTGCCCTTGCATGTCTAAATTTTCCCATGATTCCTTTTTGAGTAAACAAGCAGTCCTCCCAGCATTAGCTCTGCTAAAATCATTCATTTTCCCACAATGCACTTAACAAACTTATTCTCTCTCTAATTAAATTTTCAGTCATCCAGAGGAAAAATCTCTGCGCGCAACATCAATTTAATTTCACTCTGATACAGATCCAAGGCCACCGGCAGACAGTTTTTTTATTTATTCATTTATTTATTTATTTACAGTCAATTTGAGTGATCACATATCACAGACATGTCCGTGCAACTGATATCTATCACTACTCCAAGAAGGTCAGTGCACACGTTGATCAAAACCAACTGATGCGTGAACTGAATGGCCTCTGGCGTTAAGTTAAATATCGTTTCGATGAAATGTTTGGCTCTTGGGCAACACAAAGCTGTCGTTAAGCGTCATGCACACAGGTAAGGCTAGTTAATGTATGCTCACTGGAGTGTGTTATTGTGTGATGAGAAATTACAGCATAGGTCCTTCACTTTGTAAAGCAATTTGTGCTGCATTATATTTTACAAAAACTGCTGTATAAATAAAGTTTGATTTGATTCGATTATGATTACTTTGCGCATTTGTAAGCCAAACTAGAGTGTTTTACTGTTGGAGTTTTGTCCACAAATCTGCAGGAGCAGACCCGTTATCTTTTAGTTCATACTATAAAAATGTAGCAAGCACCACTGGTTGAAATGTTTATCCCAAGAATACGTGTAGGATCAAACTGGAATATATTGTTGGAGGCAGTGCTTATTTTTCTCTGAGGTTTAAGCAGGTTTATGATGTTATTTCATGGCTGGTTTGTAGTTTATTGGCTGTAAACAGGTGATAGAGCTAGCCCCATATGAAACCGACTCAGGTAGCACACTGAAGATGTTAAAACCATTCTTCCTTTTTTTTTGTAAATGCCATTTTTGTTAATATTCGAGGTGGAATTGACTTACTCTAGATGTATAAAAAAATTTTTTTTTAAATGATAATGTCCATGCAGTTAAATTATCCAGACTCTTATCATAAATGCTTTTTTTCTTTACTTTATCCCCCCCATTTTTATTCCTAAGGCGCAGCTCATAGATCAAATTAAAAAACTTGTTTACTTCAACTTGAATTTTGATGCTTCTTTAGCTGAAATAAGGGGGAGAAAAAATCAAATCAAATCAGCACCATGAACACTGAATAATTCCTGGTTGTGTTTTGCCTTTTGCTATTCTGCACTGTTTCCTTAGTGGTGTTGCCAGTTGCTTTTGTTAGTTTTCTCACAGATCTGTGGACTGGCCCAGGTTCACCTACTGACATTTTGCTGGAGCCTTTCATCAGCCAAACAGCTTGTGACACGGGAAGTCATATTAATAAGGACTGTGCAGCCATTCATATTTTAAAACGTCACAGGAAGACGTAGACATCGTCCATCATTTTGACCTCGCGGACACACATTAAATGTTATATGTGAAACTAGAAAAGGAGCGGTGGGGGGGGCTCCATGGTGGAATTTAATGCCTTTTATGGTCAACATTAGGGTAGTGTCAGTGCTTTGGGGAAGAACAAAAATATTGGAAAATTTCTTTAAAGATAAGCTGTTTCTGCTGTTCTAGATGAGATCGGTTTCAAAAATGTGATTTGAAATTGTAATGTGATCTATTTACAGTGTCCTGATAGAGCTGATCTGTTGACCTTCACTCATCTGTCATGTTTCTTCTTCTTTTTTCCCTTCACGTCTCTTCTTCACTGTCCTCTTTTCCGTTCTCCTTCTGTCTGTCTGTTAGAGTAAAGATGCCGGCATCAGGACTCTGGTCATGTTGGACGAGCAGGGAGGTAAGTTTGCAAGGAGAGATCAGAGTTTGTGCTACTTTCATCTGCTCTACCCTGCTCCCGGTGCTCCTTTGCTGCAGTCTTACGCGACATAAACGCATCGGCACGTCCAGCCTCCTGCTTTGCCTTCTTGTAAACTTAA
This sequence comes from Arrhamphus sclerolepis, assembly GCA_037176975.1. Classification (NCBI taxonomy): domain Eukaryota; kingdom Metazoa; phylum Chordata; class Actinopteri; order Beloniformes; family Hemiramphidae; genus Arrhamphus; species Arrhamphus sclerolepis. The sequence continues at coordinate 30,268 of JBAMYA010083634.1, read as the reverse complement.
TGCTCTTCTTGTCACATTAAATACATATTTCGTGCAAATCTCATTGATCACAGGACGTATCAGCTATGTGTTAAGCTCTTTTAAGCCGTAGAAGAAGAACTGTGGCACCGGTTTGTTATAGCGTTCCTGTCCATCATGTTGAGAATCTTACAACCATGACTTTTGGTTTTACGACCTGTTTTGGGGATTAAGTCAGGACGTCTTGACCTGTGCTGCACTGACTTTTTTTCTTTTTTTAAAAATACATGAACCTTTTAGGATGTCCTGTCCAAGTCCTTTCTCATACAGCAGCTGATGGGAACTACCAGAGTAGAGGCGTACAAGTTACAAGTCTGCAGACAGAAATAAAGCCCATATATTTTGTGTGTGACAAGTGTTGGTTGTCACATTTAACGTTCACCTTTGTGAATCTGTTGAAATTAAGGGTTATGTTACAGGTCATAATACCATTGCTTAAATTTAATGGTGGAAAAATGACCCAATGGCATTTGAGCGTTTGCCTTTACCACCTAGCCATCTCTGTTTTGTGTCAGTGCCAAGGGTTTTTCAATTCTCTTTGGACCCTTTTTGACCAAATGGAAACTTATACTGGTGCTAGGCTGGTGCTAAAGCCAGTTCAGAGGTAATTAAACCTTTAAGTTTTACTTTTTGACACAGAGAACAACATCTTGACATTATCGTCTCATCCAATGCTGAACCGACTTCAATGAACTCAGAATTTCTTTAAAAGGTTGGGTTTAACAAAAGGACACCCGAGTCTCAGTATTGCCTTTATAAGTGCTGTTGTAGTTGGTGTTTGTGAACACTGACTGCTGTGCCAATGGCCATATGTTGACCAACACTGCTACAAACAGGATTTGTAGCTGCTGGTTTGAGTGTGGTCCATAAACGCCAGCAGGTAACATTAAAACATCCAACAAATAGTTATCTAATGAAGATATGAACACTGCTATTAAATTCAGTTCACAACAGCTGTTGTGAATGCAACTAAAACATTCATAAACACTGACTGTCAGTTCTCAGTACTAACTGGTTTTTATAAACACGCCTACAAACAGGACTTACACCAATCGAGAAGCAGATCAACATACAAAATGTACAGTAATGTTTATGAATGACGATGCAAACGCAGTTTTTTTTTAAAATTCAGTCTGAAACAGATGCTCCCTCCAGCTACAGCGGGCGTTCACTAACACCGCACTTTCAAATGTTGACTGGCATTTCCTGAACACCAGTAAAAATGTGATTCAGTCTCGACATGAGTGGCTCCATGAACACCAGCGGGTCATCCTAAAGCACTAACAATGACTGTTAATGAGCATTTAAACTTAGCTGTTGTGAATCACATTTTCTGCTGCATATTGGTGAACGTTCACTGGCATTGACTGCTGATTTTAAAATACATTAAAAGTTGGTCTTCTGCTGCTGATGGAACGTTGTTCAGGAAGACAAATTTTTGGACCTCATCCTGTGTTTCTTCATTATCATTTATTTATTCTTTACGGGCCTGGCACATATGTGATTTTAACAATGGTGATGTGTGTTTTGGTTAGTAAAGCAATCCACACATCACCACAGACGTAACCAGTTCTTGTATGTAGCCCCAGCATGTTGTGGGAGCAGTGTAGCACCAGCTTTTCTGGATCCGGGTCTGTGCTTTCATCGCAGCCAGCAGTCAAAAAGCATGAAACCTGTGCTAGCTCTGCCTCTAGCTCTGAGCTTGTTTTACTTTGGTGGAAGAACCCCATATGGGATGGGGGAAGGGGCTAGTTTTAAAGCTGCCTGGCCCTGCAAATCGTGATTTTTCTGAAGCACGCACCAAACAGAATGTTATGGGTATATATAATAAAAAGGTTACTTCACCACCCTTCAAATGCTATGTAACACACACGGTCATAAGCAGTTTGTGTTATGTAGCATTTGGACAGCTATTACAAATTTTGTTTGGAGTCTGTCTTATGCCACAAACTGATCCACCAGCATTCGCAGGTATTGCAGACGTTTGTGTTTACTTACATTTCCTTGATTTGCTGCAGGCAGTAAAAGGATGCCAAGAGCTGAGGATGGAATATCCCACCTCAGGCAAACACTGATAACATTTTGGCTTCTTGAGGCGACGTCCCCTTTAGCAGGGCTATATTTCAACCACTACCTGCTGTAAGTCCATGTTGAGGGGCACAATCCCACATAAATCAAGATGAAAATGTTGACTGAAGCCTTCAAGAAAAAGCTATACAAGGTCAGATTGAACATCCAAGTCACGTCAAGGGGAGTGGCCAACTGCCTGATCTAAATATACTCCACTGAATTTAAAACTATGTTACAGATTTTGCTTTATGTTTTGGACAGAGCTGTTTGGTACTGTTAACTGTGACTGTTATTTAGAAGCAGATACACATGAACAAAGATGGGAAAAAAAACTCCAATTTAATAAGCTTGCTTTATCTAAAAGCCCTTACAGGAGGGCAGACATGTGATCTACGCAGCAGTTGGATTAAATATTTAGAACATGCTGACAGTGACTATTAATATATATTTGCAGTCATCAGATTAATGTTTTAAGACTTTAAAGGGAAATGCCACATTTTTGCTATTTTTAACCGCCAAAAAAAGACCTGTGTTTCAAGCTACATTTACTGTGTGTAGTCGTCGTAGTTTATGTGCAGGATTGTATTCCATCGTCTTACCTCCCACTGCTACCATAGTGTACGGCTCACTGCTGTTACCCAAGACAACAATCAGTTCACAGATTTAAACTGCCTCTGCCTTAATACTGAAGTCATGTTGAATGTCATGTTCACAGTATCATTTGCTTTGAGACGTCCGTTTCATTGCAGCCCGTACTCAAAAGGAAATGTATGAGAAGGTGTGTTTATGCACATGTCCAAACATAGTTGTTTCTGACAGTAAAGGTGTGGAAATTATGAGACTGCAGCTTATTACTTTACTGGATGTGCACAGGGCCACTTTCACATGACTCGTCAAACCTGTGACCATTCAGTTTACTTCAATAGCACAAATAAAGTAAATAATAACCACAAAGGACTTTACAGAAGTAAAAGCAAAGACTGTCAGTACCAGTCCAGTTCGATACAGTTTCATTCCAGTCATGATCCACTTATACTCCAGTTAAATCCAGTTTGTTATAATATTATCCAATTGATTTTAATTGTAATAATCTAATGCCAATTCATAAAAACAGCTCAGCTAAGGAAACAAACAGATTTCCATAAAATCTTCTCTGAGTCATGTCCATCCTGAACATTTCCAGGCTTGTGGGCAACTCAGCAGAACCTGTTAGTGATATATAACTATGTGTTTTTAAATAGAAGGAGGCGTGTCCTTTCTTGCAATGATGTATTACCCAGAGTGGAGGTCCCACTGCAGCTAATGAGCCCGTCTCTGCTCGTCTGGTGTCCATGCTGACCTGGATTACACCCAGATTCACAGCTGATGGATTACAGCTCTGACTCAGAGAGCATCTTGCAACATTTCATAAAGCTGCACTAAACTTTTGTCTGCCCTTCTCTGACAATGGAAAAGTAGTACAATAATAACAGCTGTCTTCATTGAATTCAGCTAATAACTTAATATCAATGTTTCTTCCTTTAAAGGAGCTATAGACCATTTGTTGTTTTTTTTTTATATTAGACTTCCTCCCTGAGCCTAACAGTTACATTCATGGTTAATAAAAACTAATAAAAACTTAAATATAGCCAACAGAAGGAGTTTATTAGTTTCACTCATCAGTGTCTGTTTAAACTTCAATTCTTTATCTTTATGATACAGTTCACAACAGGACGTTTGACAGGTTGAACAAACGTTTGCACCTTATTGAACCCACTGAAGCTACGCTGATAACCTTCCTGAGTAAACAGCCAGGAAATGCGAGGTTTGAACTGAGATGCAGATCAGCACATCTATAAGATAAAGGATCAAGTGATGTTATATTGTGACAGAGTCTGTGTGGGCAGGATTGAGGTGAACAGATGCAGGATGATCCAGCTGTAAAAGTCACATGTTAGGACTTAAGAGTGTGCAAGCCAATAGAGAGAGTTGTGCTCCCAAAGCAAGACGTGCAACGCTTCCGTGAATGGCCTTTTTTTTCCACAAGGAAGGAAGAAAAGGAAGATCAGGACTCCATAATCCTCAAATGGAGGGGAAAACGCCTCTTGCAAAATCATCCCTGACTGTCCAAAGCTTAGAATATAAACAATATACGTCTCTCACACACATTCGTCCTCCACCCAATCCCTCACTTTGAGCAGAATTAACTCTAACGCTTGAGTGCAACACTTAATTAGTAAACTTCTCAATACATGTTGACTTCCCATGCAGTCGCAGGGAAACTTACCTTTTCAGATCTGCCTTTATGAAACAAAATAAATGGTAGTTTTTCTAGCCTCTGTAAAAACAAAAATAATAATAATAATAATTATATACATTACACATTTATTATCAAACACTGAAGAGTTTTCGTGGAAGGTAAAATAGCCCCTCCACTGCTGTGATCCAGTCTTAAATCAGTTGTTTCCATGACACTTATTGTCGTGGAGATTAAGACCCCATCTCAGTAAAGATAACAATGAGACTGGAAAACCCGACACTTTAACACTTTATTCAGTTTATTCAAGCAAAGACCTCATAGGGGAGGAAGGAGTTGGGGGACCTGGCACAGGATTGACAAGTCTCAGTCTCGGTTTGTGATGTGGTAACTATGGTTACGACAAATGTGTCAGCTTTATGATACCAGCTGGAGCCAGAAAGCAGGTAACATACTGTCAGATATCAGGGAGAGGACCCATAGATGATCAAGAGGCAGAAGTTTCCAGCAAATGGTCCTTTATTTGCAAAAGGGTGCAGCAAAATCTTCTAACAAACAGGGAAAAGACAGTTCAACAAGAAACAAGACAGACCAGGGAGGAAGAAGGGAAAAGACAAGACAATATATGCAGGTAGACAAGACACAAGTGAAAACAATCAGGACGGATGGGACGAGGGAAGTAAAACAGAACTCAACACACGGACCTTCAAAGTAAGACTGGAAGGAACCAAAAAAGGGAGACAAGGAACATGAGTTAATCTAAGAAAAATCCCACAAACACAAAAGCAAACTGAGATTCTGACACATACAGTGTCAAAGCAAAGCAGTGAGTTATGTGAGAGGAGTAAAATAGAACAACCAGTCAACTGGACTTTCCCCTCCATCTTTTCAGAATTAAACACATATGAATACATAAACTGGCCCTAAGTGTTTTTTTTTCTTTTTACTTCCCCGCTGACCATCTGAGGTACTGTATGTGGCTAAATAAAGTTTTACTTTAATTCATCTTAGTGATGCAATGTGTTGATTTGTTGATCATTTGTATCTGCTTTTAAGAAACAGTGTCACTTTTTCTGACTTTTTCGGTCCTTTGTTCTGTCTCATCTAAATCTACGCTTTCTGACTGTTTTTATATCTGTTAGCTCACATTTTGACTTATTTCAAGCTTCGCCTCATTATGGTCTCTGATTTCAGTCTCCTGGCTTCCGCCTGTGCTCCCACTGACGTGCAGTAGCATTCAGACAGCTGCTGTGGCAGAATGATCATTTTTCATGTGCAGATGAAGTTCTGGGGGAAAACTCTGCTCCTGCCACTCATGAAAAGCAAACAAAAAAAAACAGTCAATAAAGTTGCGCTGAAAACTATTAATTGAGTAAGACTCCCATTTAATTCAGTACCTAAGGTGCTCTTAATACTTGCCGCCTGCTTTGCCATCTGCATCTAGCCAAAATATAAAATAAAATTTAGCCTCTTGCACTGTAGTGTAGAGCGCAGACCCTCAACACGAGCCAATCAATTATATTTCACTGCTCTCATGCCTTTGTCCTCACCAGAACAACTTGATCGTGTGGAGGAGGGCATGAACAAGGTGAACGCAGACCTGAAGGAGGCCGAGAAAGATTTAAAAGATTTAGGACAATGCTGTGGTCTGATATGCCCATGTGTTAAAAAGTAGGTACCGGCTGGGAGCCTCGTGCTCTTGCCTGTCCAGTCCAGTGCTGGTGGTGATGGTGGTGATGTCTGATGTCTCTCTTGTCACAGTCAATGTCTTTTTTTTTGTCTCTTCTCCTTTGTCTCCCCCCCTCTATGCCCCTCTCCTCCCTACCACCCGCGACCTCTTCTTCCTCTCTTCTCTTTTCATGTGCTTTCGTTCTTTTGCTGGGATAAATGACAATGTGTTGCTAATCAGAACAACTGGAGCGCATCGAGGAGGGGATGGACCAAATCAATAAGGACATGATGGATGCTGAAAAGAATTTGAACAATCTAGGACAGTTCTGTGGTCTATGTTCTTGTCCCTGTAACAAGTAGGTGCTGCCTGTGTCGCCCGACTGCATGTGTTTCAGTGCCTGCCTGCCTCTCTATCCATATGCCTGCTTCTGGTGTGTAGAGCATGGTGATCTGTGTTGTGAGCAGTCAGGCCCGAAGCCGCAACAGCACACTCTCTGAGGCACCAGCACTGCACGCACAAGCACGTGTGTATGTTTAACCTGAGACTGAGGTCTACTGGAAGTTGGTGTACATGCGTGAGCAACAAATACTACAAGTTGTGAACAAGTGGTCTTATGCATTTGTTCTCCAGCCTTAGTGGTTGTTTTCCACAAAAGCCCTTCATTCCACATTGGATGAGAGATTCTCTTCCAACAGGTAGCAGCATCAGCAAAGAACCCGGACACGGTATCCCCTAACCCTCTAAACCCTACCCCAGCTTCCTAACTACTGCATGATATTTCATCATGCTGTGTACAGGTTCTAGCAAAGAGTGCCCTCCTTTTTGGATACTTTTGGAAGATATTTATTTACTTGATTTTTATGGGGCTCTTTTAATGTATTCAGTTAAGAGTGTATTTTAAATATCCGTTACAAAAGCTTCTGCATGTATGTAGCAATATAGGGGCCCTACTAGTAGAAATGCAATATGACGTTCACATGGTTTGGGGTTTTTTTTTTTTTTTCTCATTTGTACAGAGTCACATCAAATTAAGAGTATATAAATTATTATTTTTTTTTTAATCTTAAAATGTGCTAGTTACACTGTGAGTTTTAACAGTAGTTTTTACAGTTGCCAGAACTGTAGAAGCTTGCATTTTTCACAAATTGATCGCAAGTCTTTAAACAGTTAAAGGTCTTCTCTAGAATGTATTGACATCTGTGTTATTTCACCACTTACCGAAAATAAATAAAAGATCCAGTGTATAATAGTTTTTGAAGAGCTGTTAGCAGAAATTTAATATTCATATTCTTTCACGCATAGAATTTTGAGGAAAGATCACATGTATTTACGCTGCCATGTCACTACAGGTGCCCATCAGGCCAAAACACATGCTGTTTCAACTTTCACATTGTGTGAGGCATCAGAAGTTTGGAATTAGGTGTGTTCTCAGTTGGTTGCAATTTGTGGGTTTTGCCACTAGGTGGTGCAATATGCACTGGATCTTTAAAGTGAAAAACATGTAACCTTAATCTTTGAACTCTCTAAGTTCGGCCTCAAGACTGTTTTGCACAGTCAAATATCATCAATGAGTTAGGCAAACTTGTTATCTGAGCACACCTTATTAATATTAAATCTCTTCAATCAACTCTTTATACTTTGAAGAGCACTTGAAGACTTAGTACTTACTGTACTTTGTACACTTAGGTGAATTCCTCCTGCCAGTTTTGCCAAACTCCTGCGTGATTCATTTTCTGCCCTCAACACCCAAACTATGACCACTGAGTCATGTTTGTGTATTTTATGCCTGGGGACCAATGCATGTGTGTAGTTGTCGGACTCAGAGCTATAGAACACACAGTTTTATCAATTATGTGTTTAACTTGATTTGCATCATAGCTTTCATTTTCTTAGAGCCACCAACCAATATTTGATTTACTTCCTTGGTGGGGCGTATGAGGGGTTTACAGCCTTGGTCCTGCTTCCAGATGTTACTGTTTTGGGTTCATATCTTGTGTATTCTATAGCTCTCTGGTCTTTCCTTTCACGAGCCACATGTTATGTAATCCTGTGGTCGTTGTGTCTCTTGCTTCATGTAATCATGACACCTCCATGGCAGCTCTGCGTCAAATAGTGTGGAAGTAATAATTCTTGCTTGTTGTTCTGAGTGACTGGGGCACCTGACAGCTGTGATCTGCCTCCTCCAGACAGCACTGAGATGCAGTGTGTTGCCATTTATTGTAATCGGAGCCAAAACTTCAGAAAACTGTGTTGTCTTGAGTGCTCTGCTGTCAGGTATCCCATGCATAATAAAACAAATGCTAAGAATTACATTTGCTTATTTGACTGTATGCACCATATCATCCTACAGATCCATACATCCAGATGAAATGAAGGGCTGGTTACAGCTAGTCTTCCAGTTAACATAATCACATTCTTTTGTTTGACTATGTTTTATTTGTGATTGAATCTAACAGTTGGATCTAACTGCTCAGCTCTCTTTTAATAGATATGTGTTTGAAACTGTTCCCCTTTGTGTATTACGTTTCTGTATATGTAATCTACCTGTCTTATGTGTCCGTGTGTGTGTTTGTGAGTGTTTGTATCTCCTCTTTGTTGTGATCTGTTTGTCATTTTTAATTTCTTCTAAACATGATGACGTGCGCTTTTTGTGTTCAATTGATCTGCATATCAGATCAATTATTAACCGAAAGACTGCAAATGCATGTGTGGAACTACATCATACGTGGCTGTCATGTTGCTTTTGGTAGGATGATTAGCCCTGCACCGTATTTGCATTCTAAACATATATTTGCGTATATGTTTGGATAATGAATTGCATGAGAGCACTTTAACAATTCCACATTGATCCATTCTCACATCTCATCTGCATCTCACACAGACACACACACACACACTAGATAGCTCACTCTCACTTTCATAAACCAGGTAATGAAAATATTAGGGCTGCACAGTATTTCAAAAATGTATAAATTTATTATTGTATGATTGACATCTGTAAGTACCATGCATTTAGGATAAATATTTAGCCAATTGGACAATTTTCTTTTCTCTTTACCTACCCCCTCGATTATATGTTGTAGAATGTACATACACCAATTATTTAAAAAAATAAAATAAAGTCAAAATGCATAGTACAAATAATGTCTGATTAGGTTGTTCTATGTCAGCAGCAAAGCAGAAAGACATTCACATCATATAATTGTGTGTTTGTTCCTGTATCGCTGGTCACATCATCATCACAATCTTCAGCAATAATCTAATATATCTCATGTTTTCCTAATTCAGTGCAGCCCTAAAAAATACACAAATCCAGCCACATTCAAGATCATAATAAGCACAGTGTGTAATGAGTACCGAAGCCCTGACTGAAATGTGTTTGTGGTAGGATTAAGGGTGGGGGCCAGGCCTGGGGGAGTAACCAGGATGGAGTGGTGAATAGCCAGCCAGGGGCTCGGGTGATGGATGAACGTGAACAGATGGCCATCAGCGGGGGCTTCATCCGCAGGTAAGCATGTACAGTATGAGTGTGTATAGGAGTTGGTTTGCATGTACCATCACAGTGTGTGTTTGTAGCTGGAAATCTTCTCTGTGCATGAATGCTTAGCTGTGATTATTATGCATATCATCATCATATCTGTTATATTGTTTCTATCAAAAAGGAGCTAGTATTCTATATGACTTATATTGGAATTGGTTTGTGTGTTTGGAGTCATTTCACAGTCTTTACGCGTGTTAGGAGCTAATCCAAAGAGTTGCTAATACAGTATGTCACACTTGGAATTCAGCACCAAACACGGCATGCATCAACTGTGATGTAATTGTGCACCAGGACATTTTAACAGGCAGCAGATGAAAAGCATTGTTCATAAACCCAAACACGTGGACACTGCACAGAGCATGTTTGAACAGCTCCATGAAGAGGGTTGGACTGGATCCTTACTTTTACTTCAGTTGTTTACATTGATTTTTTTTTCTTTTTGTAATATGCCTATGAAGTTACAGAGCTCAGAGTCCATTCCAAAAGAACTTGCTCTCTTCCATGAAAAAAAAAAAAAACACTTATCCCGAAATTGAAATACTTTGTTTGTGGTCCTGGTCCATATAATACGTACGGAGTAGGCTAAGACAAGCAATATGCTTCAGCTTCATTCCTCACTTGCACATCATGATAGAGAAAAATGATTAAACTCTTGTTTATGTGTAAACACATCAATTTTACGGCTTTTAGACACTTTGCATCACAGCAGGGCGAAGAAAATGTGACCATTCAAACAGACCTTAAAATACCATTAAATTACCGCTAACCAACATTCAGGCTTGTTTGTTTTAAACAGGATATTTAAGGCCATCCGACCCCCTGTCTCTTCATTCCTAAAATTATATCCAAACTGCTCACAGAGCTGCAGGACTGTGAACAGGCACCAATCAACAAGTCCTGATTAAAATGGGACAGCAGTGGACAAGAGAGCTGGAGAGCCGATATGTGCAGTTCCGAGACAGGCTGAGACAGAATACCTTTCCTCCAGTGATAATCAGAGGAACTACCTGTGAGAGTCAGCAGTGTTGATTGACTGAGCTGATCCTGCAGTGCGTACATATAGACATAAGCTAAAATTAAGCCTTTCAGACAGAGAGCAAGAGGGGCTAATTACAGTTTGAAAAATAATGTCTTTTGCGTATTAAGACGTGTAAATATATTCTGGGTGACTCTCAAAATGAAATTATGGACTTGCAACTGGTCATATTAGAGGAGCTTTAAAATGTCCTTGAATACAAGTGTGTTTTTCGATTCTTTTAACTGATAATCAAGTATTAATTTAAAACATTGTATGCTTGTTGCTTTCAATCACAATCCATTATGTTATTTTAGTGGGCATGCAATGATCTGATATCAATAATATCATAGATATGGGCCCGATATTGTGTAAATGACTGGATCGGTCAAAATCTATGTATGCGAAGCAAAGACAAGAAAATATGCAGCTGAAACCTGATGTTTAGACACATAACTGTTTTTTTTCACTGTTATTTCCCAAATCAGTCTAAACCTTTCCTGTTTCAGGTCAGTTAGGTACTACCGAAATTATTTCTATTTGCTTAATGCCAGAATAATGATAATAATGGCCTTTTTTTCAGGGAATTTTTTAATTACATTTTTAATTACATTATTCAGAATTTTACATACACTACGCCTTTAGGCAATTTGGAAAAACAGATAATATTGTCATGGCTTTGGAAGCTTCTGATAGGTTAACTGACAACAGCTGAGTTAATTGGAGGCACACACTTCCTCACTGGGTGTCATTGTGGAAAAATCAAAAGAAATCAGCCAAGATAGCATTAATAGAGTTGTGGACTTCCACAAGTCTGGGTCATTCTTGGCTACACTTTCCAGATGTCTGAAGGTGTCACGTTCATCTGTTCAAATAATTATACACAAGTATAAATACCACGGGAATGTCCAGCCATCATACCTCTCAGGAAAGAGACATGTCTGTGTCCCAGAGATGAACGTGCTTCGGTGGAAAATGTGTGTATCAACCCCAGATCAGAAGCAAAACAACTTGTGAAGAACCTGGCTGAAGCTGGTAAGATAGTGTCATCATCCACAGTGAAACCAGCCCTGTCCCCCATGAGCTGAAAGGCCACTCAGTCAGGAAAGAGCCATTACTCCAAAAGCAACATAAAAAACACGGATTACAGTTTATAAATGCACACGGGGTAAAGAGTTTCATTTTTACGGACATGTCCTGTGGTGATGAAACTGAAATAGAATTGTTTGGTCATAATGAGCATCGTTACATTTGGAGGAAGAAAGGAGAAGCTTGCAAGCTTGAGAACACCATCTCAACTGTGAGGCACGGAGGTGGCAACATCATGTTGTGGGGGTGTTTTGCTTCTGGAGGGACTGGTGAACTTCATAAAATAGAATGTTATGTAGGAATACTGAAGCATCATCTCAAGATATCAGCCTGGAAGTTAAAGCTTGGGTGCAAAGAAGTCTTCCAAATGGACAATGATCCAAAGTCAGTATTTTGGAGTAGCAATCTTAAAACTCTGACCTCAGTCAAAATGTGTTGGCTGGGCTGAAAAGTCATGTGTGAGCAAGGCGGCCTACAAACCTGACTCAGTTCCACCAGTTCCGTCTGGAGGTATGGACCAAAATTCCAGCAGCTATTGTGAGAAGCTTCTGGAAGGAAAACCAAAATGTTTGACTCAAAACAAGTTTGTAGGCAACACTGCCAAAAACTAAGGAAATGTATGTGAACTTCTGACTTTGAAGAGAGCTATTAAAAAAATTCTCTTAAAACTAATCTCTCTCTGGCATTTCTTCTGGCATTTGGCAAATGGAAATAATTTTGGTAATCCTAACTGACCTAAAACAGGAAAAGTTGAAGGGGGGGGGGTGTTCTGGTTTCAACTGTATATAAATGTCATACATTAATATTTAATTCATTTTTCCCTCAGCACTGAATATTTAATGGTTGTGTTCAGTAAACACAAGAAATTACAATTACATATCATCAACATAAGTACATTATATTTGTGGCTGGGATGAATAATGCACAAAACCAGTTCATTCCAATGGGTTCACATTCTTCTTACCACTTTGTTTTCTGGCTTGACTGGTAATTACTCACTTACACTTGCACTTACACTTGTCTTGCTCATTCCAGGGTAACAGATGACGCCCGGGAGAATGAGATGGATGAAAACCTGGAGCAGGTGGGCGGGATCATTGGTAATCTGCGTCACATGGCATTGGATATGGGCCAGGAGATCGACACCCAGAACCGCCAGATTGACAGGATCATGGAGAAGGTACTGTACGGTGACCACTATTCATGCAGTTTATTTGAATGTGGGTGGATCGTTTCTAGAGAATCTCATGACTGTAATCTAGTTTCCAGTTACTTTTTTCTGCAGTAAACTTGTTGATACAAAACAAGTGCGCTTCAGTTGATTTTTTTTTGTTTACCAGTCTCTCCAGGTTGTTCTGGTGACAATGTAAAGTTGAAGCAAAAGTGGAAGAAACAATTATTATTCTACAGTATTAGTACTGTTGTTCTACAGTCCAATATTTTTTTTATGAAACTACATGTACAGTGTGAATATAAAGGAGAACTTTTTTTTTTTTAAAAGCTGTTACCAGGCTTGTTGCTGAGTATAACCAGAGACGAATTAGCTAATATGTAGAATGTAATATTTAGCTGATGTTTAGCGTGGATTACAGGCTCACCATAAGGCTGGGCAACAGTCGATGTAGCTGTGCTGATTTCAAGCAGATTTACTCAGGGTTTGACACTGTAATGGACAAAATCTGGTCCAAATGCTGATGGACAAAATCCAGTTGTTTAACATACTAATTCAGTAAGTGTGTCTTACTCAAATTAATTTTCAGTGCTGGGGTTACCTCATCTACATACTCATAGCTAGTGCTTTTCCTTTTCAGGCTGACTCCAACAAGACCAGGATTGATGAGGCCAACCAGCGTGCCACAAAGATGTTGGGGAGTGGCTAAGCTACAGCTTAAAGTGCTTTCATTCCTGTTTAACCCCAGTCCCCGTAAAAGTAACACCACTAACCAAATCCAGCCCTGCCCCAACACCAAGGCCGACAGCAGGCGCTGCAAAGTTATGCTTTTATTGTGATACTTGTAGAAGTTTGCACACATGCACATATCATACATGCTTCGCTCCTTCTTCCCCTCCCTCCTCATCTCTGAATCGCCATTCCTTCCAGCACTTGTCAATATTGTTATGTGATGTCGTTCTTTGGATTTTTGCGAAGAAATAATAGCTCCATTACATAACACTCAAACCCTCTCCAAGCTGTACATAGTAGAACTTTAATGGCTTCAGTGGTTTAGATCACTTGTCCTGTTTTCTTCATTCTCTTTTTTTTTAAGTCTTTGTGTAAAATAAATTGTATGTACACCTCATTTACATGACATCCTCTACGCGTTTCAGTATTCTAGTGATGTCCGCATAAGACACACTGTGTATTCATCAGTTAGGATGTCATGTTGCTACATATTAAGGCCACAGTGATTTGCAGTGGAATTAGTGAACGTAGTCCACTTTTTAAATACAAAGTCACTTCATGTGGATGTGAAGCTGCTCAGATCTAACTAGTTACATAGCAGACCATGGATACCTTGTTAAATATTTGGGCCATTTGAATGGAAATGTGGCTTTTTATGCAGGACTGTGTGCCAGGGATTTACCAACACTATTGACTGATCAGTATTAAAACAATTTGATGCCATAGATTGTATGTTTTAAAACCATTTCCTCAGGGAGCTAAATCTTGCCATTCAAAAATAAGATTTTAAATATTTGATTGATGCATTGTGATCTATAAAAAAAATAGTCATATCTGTTTCATAACGTTCAGTGTATATATGAGACATTACATTTGTTTATGGTCTTAACAGAATTATTAAAGGCTAATATTTGGCATGAACTATAACGACCAACGTACGATTGTAATGGGAGTACAAGGTTTAAATGTTGAGCACATTTAAGGAAGGGTCAGTGACTTCACGTACCACACAACCCTTTATTCAGCCCAGTATGATACAATGCATTAAGTGTGTTATGCATGCCCTTCCACTGCTAGAAAATGCTGAATGCTGATTCATTTATCAGGCAAAGGTATTCTAACATGGCAACTGCATGCTATGTAGGCCACACAGAGAAGAAGCCCATATCTATCTGCATAGTGCCACTCTGTTTCATGTCTCTTTACCTTTCCAGACTGTGACCATCACTGTAAAATCATATGTACCATGGAAATGCCAATAAATCCATCAAAACGGTTGGACCAACCTGAGCGTCCTGTCTGTTCTTATTTCCAGGAACATTGACAGTAATATTGTCGCACTTAATCTGCTAGAGCAGCATGATTAATTTATTCATGGCTCAATATTTAAACAGACTGAGTTTTTTTTATTCAGATTCTGTCTTTATTTGCTGATGTCATGCAGAGGAATATAGAGTTACTGCTTGACAAATTGGATCCTCTTAAGATTAAAGGCTCTGATGATTAATAAAACTGTTTTTCTTTTCTTTTTTTTTTAACTTATACACAACAGTATTGTGATAAAAGTGTTTTGTTGCTATGGTAACAGATAGGCAATTTACAAAAGAACATTGACATCTCATAAAGTCATACCATAGAATAATTTAGGAGAATGTGTTGTTCTCTTGGAGTGTTCCACGGAGAGGCCGGGAGATAAGGAATTTATCCTTAGCACATGTTTTAGAAGAGCTGGTACATGTAGCTTCAGAGCTGTCTAAAGCTCAAGTGTGTATGAAGCATGAAAAAAAAAAGATGGGCTTGGATGAAGAGAAAATTATTGAGGCAGACACAGAAGGAAAGATGTGTAGCAGCACATTACAGTAATGGACATCCACTGTGGTGCCCCGGGCTTAGAGCGGATTAGAATTTACTACGTCACTAAGAACACCGACACACACGCACAAACCTGAATCGACACCAGGTACACACCTGCACAACAAAAGTAATGAACTATACCTTGATTACATCCATTACACAGCCCCAAAACATGCGTATGTGAACGCACATGAAACGATGAACATTAAAACTGTAGAACAGCCAGATGCACAGGTGAGACTCCAGGTGGAGTTCAAGCATCTGCCCCTTTTGCCTTTAGCCTTAACAACTGCATTTTCTGCAGAACAACCGTTGATCAGCTACTTCACAAGCAAAGAAAAGCAGTTTATCGTCAACACGTTCCAAGTCTTGTGATTTTGCAACAAGAGTTCTTGTTTTGTTTTTTGTTGTTTTTTGAAAATTAAAGTGCATTTCTACAAAAGCTACACTTTTAAGGGAAAAAGTTGAGAATCTTTGACAAAATTCTGTAAATTTCATGTTTTTATTTCTTTTTTTTAACTAATTTTCTTTGTCTTTATCTCACAACAGTCACATAATAATTCACAATTTGTGCAGTAGAGAACAGAGGTGGGTAATAGTATTTAAAGTCCATCCCATCGAGTCATGGTAGAGTGACAAAATGGGAAGGAAGTATAGTAACCATACAGCAGCTTGTATATAATACACCAATTAAATGAAAAGCATAGTTCTACAATCAGTGTAGCAATCATTTATTTATTTATTTATTTTTATAATAAAGTTTTGATTATATTTTATTTATTGTTTAATTCAAATTTAATGTATTCGTGCACATAATAACAAAAAACAACCAAAACAGAATTTAGGCATATTGCTTGTCTTAGCCTATTCCATATGTATGATATGATAAATATATAAGTGTTGTTTAACTGGTTTGAGGCCTGTCTTCTTGATTCAAGCTCAAGCCCCTAAAAATGTCTGTGCACGGCCCTGCTGCAGAACAGTCCTCATTATCATGATAAGGATTGTGCTTCATCAAAAACAAAACAAATGTGCAAATTTGCGTAAAATGTGTCTCTTTTACTTGTTTTGACACCAGAAAGTAAATTCTGGGAGCAAAGAAAAGATTTTATCATGCGAGTGTATTTTTAGAGCAAAAGCTCCCTCTGCTGGTCACTTATACTGCATTTCTACTTTCTAAATTGTTCTTTAGTTGAATTTGGATGAAAAGCATTGTGATAAAGAAATTCAGTGGAAGACAAATGTTTAAACTAAAGTTTCGGGGACGCTTTTATGAATCAGTGCTTGAGGTCTGCTCCCTAAAATGGGAACCCTCTGTCTCTTTAACGAAGAAGCGTTCGGCTATTTCCGTGAACCACGTGTCCGTCGGCGCCCTCATCGGCTCCGTCCGGCAGGAGTCTCTTTCCTCTTTAACACACAGGACGGTTAGCGGCAACATTGACTGACCATGTTCCGGGCTGTTTTCCTATTGTCATCCGCAGGGGCTCGGAGTCTGGCTCGGAAGCCGACCTGCTTCTCAGGTGAGACTGTCCTCATCACTGCTGTCCTGACATTAAACAGACTTGTTACCGCTGACTGTGGTTTGCTCGTTCGGCTAGCCGCTTAGCTTAGCTCCCGCTGTGTGAAAGGTATGTAGCTAGAGGCTAACATGGGGTCACATTGAATATTTTTAATACATAGCTGACATTGTGGACATGAAATGAAAATGTGGTACTTCAGCGTTCCGTGTTGTATTCCACATAACTGAGCGCCGTGTGAGTTCAAAGAAAAGGAGCCACGACCTTGTGATGACCCTCCTCCGTTAGTTCAGGAGCGTCAGTGGCCGCAGTTGAAACGCAGCAGCTGGCTGATCTGTGTCTCTGCCTCTGTGACTGCTCCTTTACTGTGAAAGTTGGTTTTTATTTTTAGAGTCTGAGGAATTTACCTTCAATGGCTTCTTATCCTCCCCATATTGATCGACCTGAAGTACCCTACACAGGTCATCAGCTGTCAGGTCTAGTGACTAATGGACATGAAAAGTAGGTTCAAATCTACAGTTAGTTCACTAAAATATCATAGTATGCATTTTATTTGATGTTTAGAAAATTAAAAATAAATAAAAACTTCAACTCTTGTGTTCACAACAGCTCCTAAGCATATCACAGACACACAACTGCATGATACAGACAGAATAATTAATATTTCCCTTCTTTTATTTGACTACCTCAACTTTTATCATACTTGCCTTTTTGCACACAGCCACTGAGAAGCACTTTCTATTCTTTAATATTGACAATGAATCCATTTGCAATAGGCCACTGAATCCAATTGTGTAGTTTTCTCAAAAGATTAAAAATTACACTAGTACTACATTCATGATCAAGTAGCAGTAATGTAATCTGATTTCTTAGTCATGTAAGATACTAATAAAAATTATGTAGGTTAATTAATTCTTCCTGACTAGTTTAGAAACTGTTAAATACGAATAGATAATTTGAATTTTTTGCATTACCCTTACCCATGTACTAAAACTAATTAACACATTAAATGTCCTTGAATGTTGGCCTTAATTGACAAGGATTTTCAAATTGTGTTTTACCATTGTGTTTTCCAGCTCCGTTGGCTTCCAGATGTTATTCTCATGCCAAGGTGGAAACAGATGAGGAATTTGATTCCCGCTGGGTGACATACTTCAACAAGCCTGACATTGATGCCTGGGAGCTGAAGAAAGGTGACTGATAAATGATTCTTCCAGTGTAATAAAGTCTCCATCTCTATTTTTTTCTTTCAAATTAGTTCCTTGGTTCCTTATTAAGGCATTGTTACAGGTTACGATCATTCACTACCTTCACCAAAGCTTAAAAAATATCCTCAGTCAGAATCTATTAACACCAGAAGTTATACTGTTTTAGTAAAAATGTCAGAAATCCATCTCACTACCAGACAAGCTGTACCAAGAGGTAGTCTTGCTGAAGGCACTCAAGCACTAACTCCTGTTTTATGTTGCTATTTCAGAAAATGATGAGTCTTTTTCAAATTATTTGTATCTAAAGGCATGAACACTCTGATTGGGTATGACCTGGTACCCGAAGCCAAGATCCTGGATTCAGCTCTAAGAGCCTGTCGGAGATTGAATGATCTGGCCAGCGCCATCCGCATCCTTGAAGCTGTCAAGGTGAGTGACGGTCCTTTCGTAGCCCAACACAGAGCTCAGCCTTTTCGCTTGTTTCATTGAACAGTGCAGTTCTTGAAAGATAAAATACTGGGGCTTGAAAGAGAATTATTCACTGTAGCGAAGAGGAAAAGTGTGAGAGTCAGAAATGGCAAAAGGGCAAACAAATCTTCACATCTTATGATGTGAAGCAAGTATTTAAAAGTGGGAAATTTTGTCTGTTGTTGATGACATTGGGTTTTTTATTTGTTCGTAGGATAAAGCGGGTCCCCATAAGGACATCTATCCGTACCTGATCCAGGAGCTGAAGCCCACCCTTGCAGAACTTGGCATCTCAACACCAGAAGAGCTCGGAATTGACAAATTATAGACCACCAAGGTTAGATTACCCCCATACCTCACTCATTTTTGTTCTTTCTGACCAGCTGCACATGACCTGCTTACAGCTGATAAAGATGTTTGTTTCGTCTGTCCTCAGGTCCTTCTGAAGCATGAAGCTCCTCATATGATCTCCACTTGAAAATGTCTATATTGTTGATTGAATACATGCTCTCCTGTTCTGTACAAAATAGAAAATATAATAAAGAAAATAATAATTTTATGTTATTTCTTCTTCTCTGAATATGACTTCATTAGCAGGGTTGGCAAGGCTGCTTGGGTGATGAGATATTTTATATAATAATAATTCAGTTCAATTCAACAGCTTACTTCATGAAAAGTTTTCTCTTTTTTTTTTTTTTTCCAAAGGTCTCTTGTTATAAGTTCACACCCAACTCCCTGTTTCTCAGAGATAAATGAGCTGCGCAGAACTACGGAAACAAGAACCACATGATTTAATTCAATTATTGTTTCTATTGCTTTTGTTTTAATTCGGCAAAGCACTTTGTGTTGCACAAGTGGTATGAAAAGGGTGATGCAAAAGTTTGATGAGATTGTCAAAACAAGCAAAAGTATCAACGGCAGTATATTTTTTTGTACAAATGAGAAATTCCCTACAGATACACTACATTCTTTCATTTTTGTATGTGTTCAGCTCAGGTCTGGTTATGCAAATAATTATGACCAGTCTCATTTGAGGTGCTGTCTGGGTTTACCAGATTTTAGAACAGACCAGGTCAGAATTTGGTTAGAGGTTCATTATTTTATTTGTTATTACAGCTCTGTAATATTTTAATCTAGGCGGAAATGAGAATAAATAAAATTAAATAAAACCTTTTCAGTGGTTTTTAGAAAATATTCACTAGTTCAGTTCTTTTCAAATTATTCACTAGTTCAATCATTCAATAGTTGCCATATGGTAGAGAAAATTACACGTTTGTGAGAATCTACTTAACTTGCTTGCACTTTGAAGGGAACCTGTTACCTGTTTCTTTTTTTATTTTGGCTATTTAGTGCTGCTGAGACGCTTCGTGTGCTTGTGATGTGCTCTTTATTACGCATGCACTATTTTTACGGTTTTGACACGAGTGTTTAGAGAAGTGATGAGTTGGACTGGTTTTTATGAGTTGGGGGGTTTTACGTCGTGTGAGCTGGAAAATGTGGGATCTGGCAACCTTGGAGGTGTGTAAGTGGTGTGCTTTATTATTTAGTATTATTTTAGTGCAGTCATTTATTTTAGAAAGTTTTACATTTATACCCAGCTCAGGATCAGTCAGTGGCTCCTCCTTTGACTGCGGCTGAGAGCGACTCTGCTGCAGACTGTACCACCTGTGAGCACTTCTGGAGGAGGAGGAGGCGTCCACAGCAGAGGGGGAAAAAGTTGCTGGGGCATCTGAATATTCAATGAATATATTGATAAAGTCGCTAAACTGGCAATACTGAACGAATCGCTGAATGAGAATGCGTGTTAAGATTAAAATGGTACGGTCCACAACAGGAGCGTCTAAAATAGTTTTACATTAAAATGTCCGTGCATGCTGAGAATAGTTGACTTGTATTGTTTTTTTTTTTACACCAATGTAAGAATGTTACGAAACCTCCAAAAACTGTTATATTTTTACCTTTGGGAGGGACTGGGTCGTGACCGGAGGGCACTGATCCCCCCAGTAACAATGGTTTAATCATTTCTTAGTCCACTGTGAGCCAAGATGGTCGATTCTCTTTTTTTCTCGTTTCTACCACTAGATGGCGACAAAATAAAGGGTTAACGTTTTCAAATTATTATTATTATTATTATTAGTAGTAGTAGTAGTAGTATATTTTATTTTCCTCTCGATTAAGCAGTACCACTGTAATGTTGAACAGTTTGGATTTTATGAAAAGTTACATTTTCTACAGAGGTATTGAAATACTTTTCATTTATTTTCCAACATCGTTAATGTAACTGCTTGCTGAAATTTTTATTTTTATTTTATTTTATTTTATTTTTCGTTTAGCTTAGTTTAGTTTAGTTTAGTTTTACTTTACTTTTCCCGGAAGTAGTTCAGAACCTCAACTGTCACTGATAGCGCAGCAGGCTAACGAGACTGCTGCTGAGGGAAAAACAACAACAGTCCCTCCTCGCCTGGCGGACAACTGTCATGGCTGTGTCGTGGTATAAATTGTGACAACTAACGCCAAGATGATGAACGACATAATAGAGGAACCAGAAAAGGACAGCCTTTTGGAAACGCCACAGGAACCACGCGTTTTGTCGGTAATGTCAGCTAATGCTATAGCTAGTCGTGCTAACGGTAGCTGGTAAATAGAAACGGTTAAATTAGATATTCTCCTACTGAAAATGATGTAAATTGTGTTTTGGGACTGCTTGGACTGTAAAGATTTGTTTTCGATTCGTAGAAGTAGTTGACATGTAAGTTTACGTTTGTTAAGCTAACTAATTAAGGGGTGGCACTTGAGCTCCTTCCTCTCTAAAGATAGAGTATCCCCCTGTTGTTTATCACATGATGTCACTTGGAAGATTTCGTGGGTGTGAACTCCGGATACAGACTGTTTTCTTTCATCTCTTAAATGTTAGGGGTCAAGCAACAGCACGAGGCCCAAGACCACAGATGGAGGCGTCAGGCCGGTGGAGAAAAGGGGACCTTATATCATGTCCAGAGCTCCAGCCATTCACCTCAAACTACGTAAGCTCTTCTTCTGACACAAGAAGTCAGTGACAGAAATGAATCACTGTTTAGTTGATTTTACGGGTTTAGCTGTGGTTGGACTGTGTGGAAACCGGTATTCTGCCACTCACTGTCATCACAACCAGAGCCATGCACTGTGTTGCATCACCTAAAGCTGCCCAGGCAAATGTCAAAGAACAGTTTCTAAACAGTGTAGTTAATGTTGCGTTACATACATGCTCTGCTGGAAATTTGTCATGTGAGGCTGACATGACATACTTTACACCACTATTTCTTTTGTTTTCATATCACTTAGTTAAAGGGGAGGGGGGAAAGGAAGTATTTAGTGAATGTGCAGCAATAACTGAAGACATCTGGTCTGCTATTAAAAAAAGAATGATGCAGCTTGTGTCAGATCTAATATTGTATATTAGCATGTCATTAAAAAAATGGTTTCTTTTTAATAAAGTTATTTTAGTGTGCCAGTTAGTGAGTCTACACCACAGCTCTATAGAAAATCCACTCTATACCTGAATTATCTTAATTTCACCAGTTTAAGTGTCTTAATATGACAGAAAATTACATTTGGAGAGGAACTTATGTTCCTCAAAAAGCAATTAGTCTTGTTTTCTCTCACTTAGGGATGTCATTAGTCCAAGGTATATTAGATTTTTATTAGGTTCTCAGAGACGTGATAAATAAAGCATGTTGGGTTTTATATAATAATAATATGGAGAGCGGAGCATCAGTAATAACTGATAATATGTTACTTTTATCCTTTTATTTTAATAGAGTGAGCACTGTCCACAAACAAAAAATGTTTTTATTCTTTTATTATTTAAAGAAAAACACAGGGAGATGGCAAGGAAAGCACTGAAAAAGAAAGCCCTCTCAGCAGGACCTCCAGTGACACATCAACCCAGACAAGGGGTTAAGAGGTGAGGCAGCATGAAGAGGAAATGCAAAGGAGGATTTTGTCATAAATTTGTTTTTTTGTAAGGTTTTTCTGTCTTTCCTTTTAGGACAGTGAAGTATAACAAGGGCTACGCTGCTTTGAGTCAACATGCTGAGGATACTTTGGTTGCACTGGACTCAGACAGGTAAGATGACAGTGTTGAGTGGGGTGTCCAGCAAAGTAGGATTATTGGCTTAGTGAGGTAATCTAAGGTTTGATTCCTGGTTTTCAATGTCAAAGCTGGTTCAGCTCTGAAAAATGTGTAGCACCATGGAAACCTGCTGTGGGTCAGGTTGGGTAGGATACCCTAGATAACAAGATAAGAGATCAACATATATAAAAGCAACAGCTCATGACATATCAGTTGTCTTAGAAGATTAATTACAAAAAGACATTCAAAGGATTTCTCCTCTTTTCCATTTCTCTTAATATCAAGCTGTTCTGTAAATTTTCACTTTTTCACATTTTACTGCTGACACTAAACATTTGCGCTAGGTTTAGTTGTACATTTTTAATTTAATGCAAATAGCATTTAAAAGACCAGTTGTTGCATCTGACATCCTTGACTGCATCAGATATGCTGCTATTAGCGTGTTATAAACATTAAAATTCTCCACTTACTTAGATTATAATGTGTTGATTTAGATGAAAATTTGATTACGATTGGTCCTTTACACCAAAATATGCCCTCTTACACACCCAGAGTCAGTAACTCTGGATTGACTTACTGAGTTGATAACCAGCGTGGTGACTGTGGCCAATTAGTCTGATCTTTTATTTGTTGTTTCAAGCATTCAAGAAAAACCTGGATATGTTGAACCTGCTTATTAGTGTGCAGTCATGTGCTAAAGTGGGTAGCCCCTCTTATAATTCTCTATTTGTTGCATAAAAACACAGTAAAAACCGTTGATCATAGTGGGTCTTGGGTCTTAGGCAACTACAATCTCAGACAAACAATGTGGGCCATTACTGTGGCAATATTTATTTCACAAAAATGAAACCAAAAAAAGGAAATAGTCACGTGGGCAATATTAGATACTTCCTCCTAATGATTTAAGAGTGTAAATTGCAGCCAAGTATCAATCTGCATTTCTTGATGAACTGATCATCTACAGGTGTGCAGACTTCTATAAAACCATTTTAGTGGTTTGGAGCCATTGAGGTGTGTGTTAACACAGTGCTAAGAGAGAAAGACATAAGCAATGATCTTCGAGAAGCAATTGTTGCTGCACATCAATAATGAAAGGGTTATAAAACAATTTCCAAACCATGTAGACTTCGGTGAGAAAGAGAGAGACCTGCATCTCTGATTCTGCAGGTTTCCATGTAAATGTTAAAATACACAATTAGAAAAAGACTCATCACGTATGGTTGTTTGGCAAGGTTTACAGAAGAAAGCATCTTCCGACTCAAAACAATACAGAGGCACAACTGAGGTTTGCAAAACTGCATTTGAACAAAACTTAAGACTTCTGAAAGACTGTACATGAATAGATGAGATTTTTTTTTTTGTTTTTTCTTTTTGGTCTGAATGCCCAGTACCATGTTTGTACCAACTACAGCATTTCAGCATAAAACACCTCATACCTCACTGTCAAACACAGTGGTGGAAGGGGTGATGGTTTGGACTTGTTTTGTAGCCTCCGGACCTGGCTACCTGGCAGTCTGGACCATGAACCCCTCTGTGCAGCAGAGTATTTCAAAGCCAAATCTGAGGCAGTCTGTGTGACAGCTAAAGCTTGGTCAAAACTGGATCATACAACAGGTTAGAGATCTAAAACACACCAGCCAAGATAGAATAGCTAAAAAATAAAAGAATCAACATTTTAGAATTAACTTATTTAAGTTCAGACATCAATAAACTGAAAAAGTGTGGTTGGACCTCGACTGTGTATAGTGAACTGAAGCAAATGTTGTAGAGAAGAATTTACCACAATTCCTCCACAATGGTGTGGGAGACATACGGACATGAGGAAATGACTACTGTATGTAATTGCTGCT
Source organism: Arrhamphus sclerolepis (assembly GCA_037176975.1). Taxonomy (NCBI): domain Eukaryota; kingdom Metazoa; phylum Chordata; class Actinopteri; order Beloniformes; family Hemiramphidae; genus Arrhamphus; species Arrhamphus sclerolepis. Next base: position 5,716 of record JBAMYA010083634.1, on the reverse strand, counting down.
AAAAGTGGATCTAAAAGCTACTGAACCACATTCTTTTTGTTAATTCATTTACTTGGATTCATACTTGTTAAATAAATAATGGTACAGTGAAAATCTCCTATGATTCGGGGATTATTATTATTATGTTTTAACACACAAACACTGACAAAAGCATAGGACTAAGACCGCATAATAACTTTAGCTCAATTAGTCTACAGATATGCAGGTAATGAGACTGGTGACTTCCTTCTCTACAGATTAAATAAATTGTTTAATATTTGTCTGCTGGCTTTTCATGTTTTGACTGATATCTCTGCAAATCCTCAAAAAAAAAAGTGTATATGAAACGACATTATGTATGTCAAGTCAGAATTTTGACATTGTTCAATTTGTTGCAGTTTATAAAAGTTTTAACTCAAAGCAGGTTTTTATTTGACAGTTAAATGTATCAGATTGATGGAGCCAGTCTGACCTGTCTTTGCAGTGATGAAGAGATTGACTTCGAGCAGTATTCCTCAGGATACTCTTCAGCAGAGGTGAGTTTTCTTCATAAGACAATCATCAGCTTATTTTTTATTCTCCAAGGACACATTTATCAAACCGTCTGTGGTGAGTATGTTGGTGGGAACAAGGCTCTTGACCACCCAGGTAGAGTATGTGGGGAGATCATTTGTGTTCCTATTACTTTGGTCTTCATGAAATAATTTTTGTTTTTCATGGCTTATTCTTATGTGATAATACACAGACTTGTTTTCTCACACTTATGCAAGTGCACCATTTAAAAGCTTTAGCTTCCATGTTCTTTCTAAATATTCAACGTTACCCACAAAATATTTCACAGGACGTGCAAGAAAATTGAACCATCAAACTACACACACATTTCAAAAATTTTTTCTCAGATATGTGGCATTCTTTACTCTGCATTTCAGTAAAGATTACCTTTAAATAAACGCTGAGCTGTTTTACTACTGTTGAAAAACAAAAGGAAAAAAAACAACAACAGCAAGAGACATGATAGACAGATTTAAATAGTTAATGGATATTCTGGCTAACTATGTTTTGAGGAAACGCAATTTGGATATTTTTAAATCATAAGCCTTTCTAACATGATGTCTAATCAAGTGGAAACTTACTGGATTTCACTAGAAATTCCTTCTCAATACGTGCCCAACTTTAACATAAAATCTTTTTTTTTTTCCTAGATAGTAGCATTTAACTCATAACCTTAACCCTTTTTTTTAATTACTGTTAAAATAATTTTAATTAATAAGGGATATCTTCCAGATTCAGATCTACTTTTCTGTGACAACTATGTAAATATATTCTGTTTCTTTGATCTCCAGGTCCATCCTGATCTGAACAGGCAGCTGCTGCAGGATGGCTACCGTCTGGATGAGATCCCCGATGATGAAGACCTGGACCTCATTCCACCCAAAGCCATGGGCTCCTCAGTATGCTGCTGCTCTGAGGGCTCGTCGTGCCACTTGCAGTGATAGGTGCTGTGGTTCAGACCTTATGAAGGCTTGGCTCTAAGTTCAGGTGACCTTTGTTGCTGGTGCCTGATGCCTTCATTCTTACGCAGCTCCACTGCTGCATGCTGCCTGAGGACTTCCAGCTCTGAAGCCACCGCTTTCTAATGCAGGACTTCACGCACCCTCAGAGGAAGAGATAGCAAGCCTTATCCACTGTGACCCCAACTGACCAATATTTGTTATTCATCCTGTTTTGCTTTTACAGGATTACTCAGTACAGTACTGAGGTTAGTGAAGTGGCAGAGTCAGTCACTTGAGATATGGCCTCACTGACTCAAGGAAGAACTGGTTACTGTTTTTTTTCTTTTTTTTCCTGTGTGCTAAACAGGTCTGGAAGCCTCTTAGCACAATGTGCATACAAGGATGGTGGTTTGTGCATTAATACTTTATCCCTTTTATGAATCTGATTAACTAAATATCACTAACTATTAGTTACTGGACAGTTGTCATCGTTTGACTGTCTGTTGCATTAATAGCCTGTTTTCTTTTTCTCCTAATTCCTCAAAAACCAAAAGTTTTACTCTTAACTGAAATAATCACATAAAAACTAGAGTTCAGCTCAAACTACTTAACTCCTTCAGGCCTTATGTGTAACAAGTAAATGTTTCCCTGTTACTATCTGCAAAAAAAGAAGTCATTATATGTTACATGTTTTCATTGAGCAAACTCTTCCACTGTGAGGTAATTACCTACACTTGTCACACTGGCACTCTTTGATAGCTTCCTTCAGTGACAGTCTTTCAAATATATTTGGACTTTACAATCTTGTGAATTGTATATATACACACACACACACACATATATATACATGTATATATGTGTGTGTGTGTGTGTGTGTATATATACATATACATACATATATGTATATGTATATAATTCATTCCAGAGAAAACAATCTCCCACATCTTAAAAAAAGAGGGAAAAAAAGTTTTTCTATTATGGTTCTAAATCTTAATCATTGTGCACTGATTTAGAAACTCTGTTAAAAATCTCAAAGAATAAAAAGTCTAATGACTTAAGAAACAAGTTGCAGGGGGAAAGTAGGAATTCTAAAAGTGGATTTACATTGTTTACTTTTTATGTGGCCATGGAGGATATGTAGCGCTTTTGTTTATCCAATACTGCTCCTAAAATGATAGAGAGTGTGTGTATGTGTATGTGTTTGTGTGGTGGGGGGTATGCACACATCAGATTTTTAGTCACAAATATTGTCTTAAATATTTATTATGTTGAGTTAAACTACAATAGTTGATACAAGTTATTTACAGTTCATACATGAGTTGCAAGTATGTATTGGTATTGTTGGAGTATTTTCTTTTTTAAATTGTGTTCTCTATTGTGTTTCACACAACACAGTCAAGATAAACATTTAACTTGAAAAAGCAAAATAGATCTTTTTTTTTCTTTACTGTAGAGAATGTATCTGTTCTCAACTTATTCTACAGTTAGATGTCAGGTTTATGTAGAAACTTCACTAAAACTGATTTAGTTGTTACAGTCATCACCTTTTCGGAAGGTGCGCGCACGTCTGCGCGAATGGACAGATCGGGAGAAATTTGCCTTTTTGATATTTTTGTAAAATAGAAGTTTGACAATTGCATAATAGATCCAGTGCATAAATCAGGATAAACGCGTGACTACTGCTTTACTTACCTGCAGGGCACACTGTACTTTCTCTTGTTTTGATGTTATGGTGTATGAACAGCGTAGCAGACAACTTCACCACTATGAAGAAGTTCAGGACTGGGAAAAGTGTACCTTTCTATGTTTGGGTCAAGCCTGAACCGTGGATTGAACTTCACTCAGTTGGTATCAGTTCACTAATGCAAAATAACCTCCAAACACTTTACATGTTACACCAAGTGTGAGTAAAATGCTTTAAATGGACCAGATGAATTTTAAGTGTATTAAACCCAGCTCTGCCTCTGTTGTGTTTTGATGTATGGACTCGACACCAGTGGTCAGTAGCAAGTACACTTGACTCACCTGTACTATGCAACTATTGGGACAATCTGCTTGTTGTACTACATTGTGACAAAAATATCTTATTGAGTTCTAAATGCAATAATGTTTTTGTTTTCATTAAACGTTAGCCTTTTTTATTTGTAACATTTATTGATTTATATTATTGAATAAAACTCACTTATCTATGCTTATGTTTTTGTTTTAATTGGGTAGGATGTCAATGATGCACATTTTCACTAAACAACATTTACACTCAGGCACATCTTCCCAGTGTCACGTTGGGGCCGTTTCACCCTCAGAACTGATTTAGTGACATATTTAAACAAAGTATTGGACACATTCACCAGAGATTTTGGTCCATACTCACATGATAGCGTCACACAGTTGCTGCAGATTAGTCGTCTGCACATCCATGATGTGAATCTCCAGTCCACCACATTTTAAAGGTGCTCTGTTTGAGATCTGGTGAACATGGGGGTCATTGGAGTCCAGGAAACCCATGGTCATGGTCAAGAAACCAATTTGATGTGGTTTGAGCTTTGGAACATGGCACATCATCCTGCTGGAAGTAGCCATCAGAGGATGTTACACTGGTCATAGATGGGAATGATCAACAGTAATACCTCGGCTCATTCAGCTGTGGTGTTTAAATGATGCTCAGTTGGTATGAAGAGGCCCGAACTGTGCCAAGAAAATATCCCCCACACCATTACACCACCAGCAGCTAGAACCGCTGATTCGAGGCAGGATGGATCCACGCTGTCATGGTTACACCTAATTCTGACCTGTCAGGAAACTGATCTGCGAAAAGGACTGTAAAAGTTCCTGTTAGTTCGTACCCAAGTTTCCTAACATACAATCAGACTCAGAGTCAAAGTATCTTTTTTTATAAAAAATAGTTTTACTTGCAAGGAGCACAGCGTATGGTTACATACAGAAAATGCTGAGGTACACCTCAGCTCATAGGGATTATATGCAGTTACAATTCATTATCATCCAACATTCAAGCATCCAATCATCATTCAGGATGAACCCATGTACAGCTACTGTCCTTGAGTGGAATCACTGGTTCCAACCAGTTATGTGAACCAGTCAGCTACAGAAACCTTTATCAGCTCTTTTCTCACGCATGTAGTGTTCTCAGTATCTTATTAGGCCAAAGCAGACAATCTCTATAATGATAGTCTCAGTATCTTATTTCATTAGAAGAGACAATCTGTAGTCTAGTATGACATTATGCAGCATCAATATGGTAATAATGAACACACATAAGAAAAATATATAGGTATGAAAATAAATTTTTCTAACATGACCCTACCATCTGAAAGTTGCAGCTGAGACTCATCAGACCAGGCAATGATTTTCAAAGCTTCCGCTGTCCAGTTTGGGTGAGTCTGTGTGAACTGTAGCCTGACCAGAGCAGCACCTGGTGTGGTCTTCTGCTGCTGCTCTGTACACTCCAGACTGTTGAGGGAAAATCCCAGTAGCTCAACAGTTTCTGTAATGCTCAGACCATGAAGGCTTCAGGTATCTCTACTATCCCCAAAGGAGAATTTACTTTGCAGCCAGTAGTACACACATAGCACATCAAAGAACAAATGAATACAATAAGAATTACCAAACACAAGTAACTATTAAAGTCCGTTATTCAACAGGTTGATGGCAACAAGAGGAAATTATGTTTTTAACTTTTTTATTTTGTATTTAGGGAGACTGACTACTATATACTATAAATCTGTGCACTTCTTCCACACCTGTGTTTTCTGTAGCTACTGTTAATAAAACATTGGTATTGCTTGTACTTCTTGAATGTTCTGCAAACACTACATTCAGAATACTGAACTGGATTAATTTTCACACTGAGTACTATTTACTGTAATCTTTTGTACATTTTTAACTGCACTGTTTTGTATTGTTTAATGTGTCATTGTACACATCTTTTTGTAAATGATGTTCATAGTTCTGCTTAGTGTATTGGACAAATACATGTGTATATAGTATGTTCATAGTGCTTTTATGCACCTAGTACATCCATGTGTATATCAGGTTGAAAGTATATATCCACTTGTAAATTATGTCTACATTAATGCCTTTATCTGCATATATTTTTATATAACTGATCATCACAAATACCAGGTGCTACATACCTTAACATTCTACATAAACATTCAGAGTTTTGTTTGTTTTCAGTTTTATGTTGCATTTTATGTTGCCGCTTTTTTTTTTTTTTTGTTTCAATT